>BPLR01003659.1:0-84834 GCA_021605095.1 Caerostris extrusa | reverse complement strand
GCAATTCTTGTTCATTGGAAACTGTTACTAGCCTTTATGAAACCGCATAGAGGGGGATGTAGATGTAAAACGTACGAGTGATGGTATATATACTACACAACAAAAATCATTCTTCATTGGAAACTAATAGTGCCTTTATGAATCCACATAGAGGGAGGTTGTAGATGTAAAAACGTACTGAGTGATGGTATATATACTACACAACAAAAATCATTCTTCATTGGAAACTAATAGTGCCTTTTATGAATCCACATAGAGGAGGTTGTAGATGTAAAAACGTACGAGTGATGGTATATATACTACACAACAAAAAATCATTCTTCATTGGAAACTAATAGTGCCTTTTATGAATCCACATAGAGGAGGATGTAGATGTAAAAAAGTACGAGTGATGGTATATATACTACACAACAAAAAATCATTCTTCATTGGAAACTAATAGTGCCTTTTATGAATCCACATAGAGGAGGTTGTAGATGTAAAAAGTACGAGTGATGGTATATATACTACACAACAAAAAATCATTCTTCATTGGAAACTAATAGTGCCTTTTATGAATCCACATAGAGGAGGTTGTAGATGTAAAAAGTACGAGTGATGGTATATATACTACACAACAAAAATCATTCTTCATTGGAAACTAATAGTGCCTTTTATGAATCCACATAGAGGATGTTGTAGATGGGAAAAGCACGAGTGATATATATATACTACACAACAAAAATCATTCTTCATTGGAAACTAATAGTGCCTTTATGAATCCAGCATAGAGGAGGATGTAGATGTAAAAAGTACGAGTGGATGGTATATATACTATACAACAAAAAATCATCCTTCATTGGAAACTAATAGTGCCTTTATGAATCCACATAGAGGAGGGTTGTAGATGTAAAAGTACGAGTGATGGTATATACTATACAACAAAAATCATTCTTCATTGGAAACCAATAGTGCCTTTTATGAATCCATAGAGGAGGTTGTAGATGTAAAAGTACGAGTGGTATATATACTACACAACAAAATCATTCTTCATTGGAAACTAATAGTGCCTTTTTATGAATCACATAGAGGATGTTGTAGATGTAAAAGCACGTAGTCTATGTATATATATATACTACACAACAAAAAAATCATTCTTCATTGAAACTAATAGTGCCTTTTATGAATCCCATAGAGGGAGGATGTAGATGTAAAAGTACAGTGATGGTATATATACTACACAAACAAAAATCATCCTTCATTGGAAACTAGTGCCTTTATGAATCCACATAGAGGAGGCTTGTAGATGTAAAAAGTACGAGTGATGGTATATATACTACACAACAAAAAATCATTCTTCATTGGAAACTGTATGGAAAAGCCTCTATGAATCAATCCACAGAGGATGTTGTAGATGTAAAAAAGCACGAGTGATGGGTATATATACTACACAACAAAATCATTCTTCATTGGAAACTAATAGTGCCTTATGAACCGCATAGGAGGATGTAGATGTAAAAGTACGAGTGATGGTATATATACTACACAACAAAAATCATTCTTCATTGGAAACTAATAGTGCCTTTTATGAATCCGCATAGAGGAGGATGTAGATGTAAAAAGTACGAGTGATGGTATATATACTACACAACAAAATCATTCTTCATTGTTCAATAGTGCCTTTATGAATCCACATAGAGGAGGTTGTAGATGTAAAAGTAATGAGTGATGGTATATATACTATACAACAAAACACATCTTTCATTGGAAACTAATAGTGCCTTTTATGAATCCATAGAGGAGGTTGTAGATGTAAAAAAATGAGCGGATGGTATATATACTACACAACAAAAATCATTCTTCATTGAAACTAATAGTGCCTTTTATGAATCCACATAGAGGATGTTGTAGATGTAAAAGTTATCGAGTGATGGTATATATACTACACAACAAAAATCATTCTTCATTGGAAACTAATAGTGCCTTTATGAATCCGTGACAGAGGAGGATGTAGATGTAAAAAGTACGAGTGATGGTATATATACTGCCACAACAAAATCATCCTTCATTGGAAACTATAGTGCCTTTTATGAATCCATGAGGAGGTTGTAGATGTAAAAAGTAATGAGTGATGGTATATATACTATACTCATTTATTGAAACTAATAGTGCCTTTTATGTATCCACATCAGAGGAGGTTGTAGATGTACAGTGATGTATATTGGTTACAAAAAAATCATTCTTCATTGGAAACTAATAGTGCCTTTTTATGAATCACATGAGGATGTTGTAGGATATAAAAGTAGTCTGATGGTATATATACTACACAACAAAAATCATTCTTCATTGAAACTAATAGTGCCTTTATGAATCCGCATAGAGGAATGTAGATGTAAAAGTGAGTGATGGTATATATACTACACAAACAAAAATCATTCTTCATTGGAAACTAATAGTGCCTTTATGAATCCCAGAGGAGGTTGTGAAAGATGTAAAAAGTACGAGTGATGGTATATATACTATACAACAAAATCATTCTTCATTGGAAACCACAGTGCCTTATGAATCTTCATGTGAAAAAGCTGTGAGTGATGGTATATATGCCTACACAACAAAAATCATCTTCATTGGAAACCAATATGCCTTTTATGAATCCACATAGAGGAGGTTGTAGATGTAAAAACGAGGATGCACATTGCTGAACAAAATCATTCTTCATTGGAAACTAATAGTGCCTTATGAATCCACATGAGGATGTTGTAGATGTAAAAGCACGACTAAAACAAAATCATTCTTCATTGGAAAACTAATAGTGCCTTTTATGAATCCCCATAGAGGAGGTTGTAGATGTAAAAAGTACAGTGATGGTACATATATACTACACAACAAAAAATCATCCCTTCATTGGAAACTAATAGTGCCTTTTATGAATCCACATAGAGGATGGGTTGTGATGTAAAAAGCACAGTGATGGTATATATACTACAACAAAAATCATTCTTCATTGGAAACTAATAGTGCCTTTTATGAATCCGCATAGAGGAGGATGTAGATGTAAAAATACGAGTGATGGTATATATACTACACAACAAAAATCATCCTTCATTGAAACTAATAGTGCCTTTATGAATCCGCATAGAGGAGGTTGTAGATGTAAAAAGTACAGTGATGGTATATATACTGTACAACAAAAATCATCCTTCATTGGAAAACTAATAGTGCCTTTTATGAATCCACATAGAGGAGGTTGTAGCATGAGTGATGTAAAATTAACAAAAAATCATTCTTCATTGCACGAGTGATGGTATATATACTATACAACAAAAATCATTCTTCATTGGAAACCAATAGTGCCTTTATGAACTACATGAGGAGGTTGTAGATGTAAAAAGTACGAGTGGATGGTATATTGGTTACAACAAAAAATCATTCTTCATTGGAAACTAATAGTGCCTTTTATGAATCCACATAGAGGATGTTGTAGATGTAAAAAAGCACGAGTGATGGTATATATACTACACAACAAAAAATCATTCTTCATTGTAAACTAATAGTGCCTTTTATGAATCACATAGAGGAGGATGTAGATGTAAAAGTACGAGTGATGGTATATATATACACAACAAAAAATTATCCTTCATTGGAAACTAATAGTGCCTTTTATGAATCCACATAGAGGAGGTTGTAGATGTAAAAAGTACGAGTGATGGTATATATACTATACAACAAAAATCATTCTTCATTGGAAATTAATAGTGCCTTTTATGAATCCACATAGAGGATGTTGTAGATGTAAAAAGCACGAGTGATGGTATATATACTACACAAAAAAATCATTCTTCATTGGAAACTAATAGTGCCTTTTATGAATCCACATAGAGGAGGTTGTAGATGTAAAAAGTACAGTGATGGTATATTGGTTACAACAAAAATCATTCTTCATTGGAAACTAATAGTGCCTTTTATGAATCCCACATAGAGGATGTTGTAGATGTAAAAAGCACAGTGATGGTATATATACTACACAACAAAATCATTCTTCATTGGAAACTAATAGTGCCTTTTATGAATCCGCATAGAGGAGGATGTAGATGTAAAAAGTACGAGTGATGGTATATATACTACACAACAAAAATCATCTTCATTGGAAACTAATAGTGCCTTTTATGAATCCACATAGAGGAGGTTGTAGATGTAAAAGTACAGTGATGGTATATATACTATACAACAAAAATCATTCTTCATTGGAAACTAATAGTGCCTTTTATGAATCCACATAGAGGATGTTGTAGATGTAAAAAGCACGAGTGATGGTATATATACTACACAACAAAAATCATTCTTCATTGAAACTAATAGTGCCTTTTATGAATCCGCATAGAGGAGGATGTAGATGTAAAAGTACGAGTGATGGTATATATACTACACAACAAAAATCATCCTTCATTGGAAACTAATAGTGCCTTTTATGAATCCACATAGAGGAGGTTGTAGATGTAAAAAGTACGAGTGATGGTATATATACTGTACAACAAAAATCATTCTTCATTGGAAACTAATAGTGCCTTTTATGAATCCACATAGAGGATGTTGTAGATGTAAAAAGCACAGTGATGGTATATATACTACACAACAAAAATCATTCTTCATTGGAAACTAATAGTGCCTTTTTTATGAATCCACATAGAGGATGTTGTAGATGTAAAAAAGCACGAGTGATGGTATATATACTACACAACAAAAATCATTCTTCATTGAAACTAATAGTGCCTTTTATGAATCCACATAGAGGAGGATGTAGATGTAAAAAAAGTACAGTGATGGTATATATACTACACAACAAAAATCATTCTTCATTGGAAACTAATAGTGCCTTTTATGAATCCACATAGAGGAGGTTGTAGATGTAAAAAGTACAGTGATGGTATATATACTACACAACAAAAATCATCCTTCATTGGAAACTAATAGTGCCTTTTATGAATCCACATAGAGGAGGTTGTAGATGTAAAAGTACAGTGATGGTATATATACTACACAACAAAAATCATTCTTCATTGGAAACTAATAGTGCCTTTTATGAATCCACATAGAGGAGGTTGTAGATGTAAAAAGTACAGTGATGGTATATTGGTTACAACAAAAATCATCCTTCATTGGAAACTAATAGTGCCTTTTATGAATCCACATAGAGGATGTTGTAGATGTAAAAGCACAGTGATGGTATATATACTACACAACAAAAATCATTCTTCATTGGAAACTAATAGTGCCTTTTATGAATCCGCATAGAGGAGGATGTAGATGTAAAAAGTACAGTGATGGTATATATACTACACAACAAAAATCATTCTTCATTGGAAACTAATAGTGCCTTTTATGAATCCACATAGAGGAGGTTGTAGATGTAAAAAGTACGAGTGATGGTATATATACTATACAACAAAAATCATTCTTCATTGGAAACTAATAGTGCCTTTTATGAATCCACATAGAGGATGTTGTAGATGTAAAAATCACGAGTGATGGTATATATACTACACAACAAAAATCATTCTTCATTGGAAACTAATAGTGCCTTTTATGAATCCGCATAGAGGAGGATGTAGATGTAAAAAGTACAGTGATGGTATATATACTACACAACAAAAATCATCCTTCATTGGAAACTAATAGTGCCTTTTATGAATCCACATAGAGGAGGTTGTAGATGTAAAAAGTACGAGTGATGGTATATATACTGTACAACAAAAATCATTCTTCATTGGAAACTAATAGTGCCTTTTATGAATCCACATAGAGGATGTTGTAGATGTAAAAAGCACGAGTGATGGTATATATACTATACAACAAAAATCATTCTTCATTGGAAACTAATAGTGCCTTTTATGAATCCACATAGAGGAGGTTGTAGATGTAAAAAGTACGAGTGATGGTATATTGGTTACACAACAAAAATCATTCTTCATTGGAAACTAATAGTGCCTTTTATGAATCCACATAGAGGATGTTGTAGATGTAAAAAGCACAGTGATGGTATATATACTACACAACAAAAATCATTCTTCATTGGAAACTAATAGTGCCTTTTATGAATCCGCATAGAGGAGGATGTAGATGTAAAAAGTACGAGTGATGGTATATATACTACACAACAAAAATTATTCTTCATTGGAAACTAATAGTGCCTTTTATGAATCCACATAGAGGAGGTTGTAGATGTAAAAGTACGAGTGATGGTATATATACTATACAACAAAAATCATTCTTCATTGGAAATTAATAGTGCCTTTTATGAATCCACATAGAGGATGTTGTAGATGTAAAAAGCACAGTGATGGTATATATACTACACAACAAAAATCATTCTTCATTGGAAACTAATAGTGCCTTTTATGAATCCACATAGAGGAGGTTGTAGATGTAAAAAGTACGAGTGATGGTATATATTACTACAACAAAAATCATTCTTCATTGGAAACTAATAGTGCCTTTTATGAATCCACATAGAGGATGTTATAGATGTAAAAAGCACGAGTGATGGTATATATACTACACAACAAAAATCATTCTTCATTGGAAACTAATAGTGCCTTTTATGAATCCGCATAGAGGAGGATGTAGATGTAAAAGTACGAGTGATGGTATATATACTACACAACAAAATCATCCTTCATTGGAAACTAATAGTGCCTTTTATGAATCCACATAGAGGAGGTTGTAGATGTAAAAAGTACGAGTGATGGTATATATACTATACAACAAAAAATCATTCTTCATTGGAAACTAATAGTGCCTTTTATGAATCCATAGAGGATGTTGTAGATGTAAAAGCACGAGTGATGGTATATATACTACACAACAAAAATCATTCTTCATTGGAAACTAATAGTGCCTTTTATGAATCCGCATAGAGGAGGATGTAGATGTAAAAAGTACGAGTGATGGTATATATACTACACAACAAAAATCATCCTTCATTGGAAACTAATAGTGCCTTTTATGAATCCACATAGAGGAGGTTGTAGATGTAAAAAGTACGAGTGATGGTATATATACTGTACAACAAAAATCATTCTTCATTGGAAACTAATAGTGCCTTTTATGAATCCACATAGAGGATGTTGTAGATGTAAAAAGCACGAGTGATGGTATATATACTACACAACAAAAATCATTCTTCATTGGAAACTAATAGTGCCTTTTATGAATCCACATAGAGGATGTTGTAGATGTAAAAAGCACGAGTGATGGTATATATACTACACAACAAAAATCATTCTTCATTGGAAACTAATAGTGCCTTTTATGAATCCACATAGAGGAGGATGTAGATGTAAAAAGTACAGTGACGGTGCACAACACTACCTTTGAGCCCTCCTCTGCTGCACAATATAAATTCTTCTTCATTGGAAACTACCATTGCCTTTTCTGAATTCGCATAGAGGAGGATGCAGGATGTGAAGTGTACGAATGATGGTTTGTCTATTGCGCAACTCAAATTCTTCTTCATTGGGAACTTGTACTTAAACAGATCGTAAATATCACACTGCAAACTTATCAAGCACACACCTCTTTAATCGGACGATGATTTAAATCCCATTTTTATTGCTATCGTAATCGTTTAAGCTTAAGCTTCGTTTAACAACCTCTCCAGAAACACAACATTTGCATTGCAAAAGCTTACAAGCGGTTCAAAAGTTCGCCGAGAGCAATGCTTTCCAGTGCAGGTTCCGCTCTATAAATAATCGTAATCTTTTCTTAAAGAAAACATTATCACTGGAAAATATGTTTTATGAAAGTCTCTCTGCCAGTGTTTCATTCGATGGCAAAGTTTTAAAACTTTGTGTAATCCTCTTGCGGCTGGCCAAATTAGCGCGTAACTCTGAAACTGCTTTATTGAGGGATATAAAATGGGGAACGATTGGCAGAACAAAAAGGATTATGCTTTCGCGCTTTGGGAGGTTGTTAATTTGATCGTTGTATTTTACGGTTGAATCCGATCATAAAACTCAAAGGATCAAAAAGATGTGCCAGTTCCGATACACTTTTCAAAAGGGGTTTTAACCGCCATGGTAATTTGTATGGAATATTATTATATGGATTGGGAAATAGGATTGAAGCAATTACCGAGAGCAGGTGGAATCTTTTTCCAGTTATATTGGAGCTTTTAACTTTTAGTACTGTTTTTATTTTGTTGGATATTTTATGTTTCATATTTTTGAATAATAAAATAAAAGAAAGTTCAAATATCCTTTTTGCAGAAGGTTTTAATCTATAACTGTGAGTCCATTTGTATCATGTAAAGGCTTATAAAATGCTTTTATAATATTTTTAATACTGTGGTTTCACACAAATAATCTATGGATTTTATGCTACAAAAGAATTTAGCTTACATTTCAAGAATAAACCTCGAGAAGAAAAGTAACCAATATAAGAATGACTAAAGAAAAAAAAACATCATTATAAACTTTTATAGTATTTTCAATCATGATGTATACAGGAATTTAGCCACATGCCAATGTAATAAATTTATTTTAAATCCAGGAAAAATTCCATGAAGATGAAAAATTCCAGGAAAAATTCGAATTCTACCTTTAAGTAGAATTCGAGACAGGAGATAATTTCTTTTTACTGGGTAGGGTAATCAGTTCTACGGCCAACACTCTACAAACACATTAGATCTGGACCTAACGTTTAAAGTGTATTCGAACAACCACTATAAACATTCATGGCATCGCCGGGGCTCGAACACGAAACCTCTGGCACCGAGCTCCAGAGTTCTAGTCACTCGACCATCAGGTCCCAAGGAAAAATAGTGAATTCAAAATGGTAATCAATGTAAGAATGGCCATATAAAAAACATTACAAACAACGAAAAAACCGATATATATTCTAAAAGAGAATTAACAATTTTATACACATATCGATACTTTGCGGTATTTCTATGTCATATGCAGGCTTCAAGTTTACACCATACGAGAAACGAGATAAATGGACCATACATAACAATACTTTTACTAACTAATAATAAAAAACATCATTTTACGAGGACTTCGTGGAAAAAACATTCTAAAATTGAGAAAGTACTTGAAGAAGAATGTAAAAAAAAGGAATTTATGTGAGTACAAAGAAGGGAAAAGAAGCAAGGTCTTTTGTAAGAGCAGAGCTTGTTATATAAAGAGAGAGAGAAAAAAAGAAAAAATAACGCGGTGCAAATAATTACTTTTCTGGAATTTAGAAAGAGAAATAAAGGAGAAACTAATGAAAGTTTTCAATTAGAATCTTAAAAGAAGAAGATTAAAAGAGAGTAAAAAAGAAAAATAATAATTGATTCATTCATCTGTAGTTAAAATTGCAAATAGGAAACCTTGAAATTGTTAAGTTCTTTAAAATGCCGACTCTGAAAATTGGGAACAAGGATTTAAAGTTTCTGCTGTAGAAAAATAATTTTCTAACTAAAAATAGTAATTGACGTTGTAAACTAATAAATATAATATTATATGTGTGAGGGAAAATGTATTCATTAATAACAATAAAAATTTAATACTTTTTCATTAGGATATTAAACAGGACATCCTTCTTGAATTAAGATGAAATAGATAATATTTATTAAGATTATGATATTAATTATTGAATATAATTAAATTATTTATTTTTGGTTTTAGCATCAGTGGGTCTCGCTTATTTCGGCCCCTACTTACGTATACTCCGAGCAGCTAATAGACGGGTGATGAGAGGAGGACAGTGACTTGGAGGCTTTTAGATGTAACTTCTTTCCTTTGCGTGTCGTGCGGAAGAAAACCTGTAAAATACCCACCAGGCATCCTAACCAGGCAGCGAAAAATTGAAGACGAAAAAGATGAATTGCTAAAATCTCAAAATTGTAGTATCTTTCTACATGTTGTAAGCCAGCTTTAGATAATGTACAATGAAAACTTGTATGAACCCATCCATTTAATTAAATTGTGTTCCACTATAAGCTTCATAAATACTTGACTCCTTTGTCTTTGAATAATGATCTCGAGTACAGATTCCTTCTTTATATCACGTTTAATGATGGGATTTATCAAAAATTTTACTAAATTTTACTAATTTTTATTTAAATTAAAATTATGCATTTAATCTGCCATTTGCTTGCATTGCATGCCATCTTTATAGATTTTTTTTTTGTCAGGTAATATGACAGATAATTACTATACCAATAGAATCAATGTGTGAATTTTCTTCATTGGCACGGCAGCCAGAGCCAGGTGATGGGCCAAGGGCGTCTGCCTAATGGCAGATTTCGAGACAGGAGTTGTTTTCCTTTTACTAGTAGTGTTATTAGCCCTATGCCCAACGCTCTACAATCACATAATTCCGACACCACTACAAACATCCATCATATCGCTGGTACTCGAAGCCGAAATCTGCTGCAGCGAGCGCTACAGATATAGGCACTCGGTCATCAGGCCCAATATAAGAATGTACTGTACGCAAAAAAATAATTTACTAGTTGAAAAGAACGACATATATTTCTAATCCAAATGAAAAATCTTTTTTTTTTTTTTTTTTTTAAATTTAGAAGTGTAAACATCCCTTGTAAGTCAATTTGAATCTGAAATATAAAGGCATGAACGGCCAGAAATAACGCGTTGAATTTACGAACTAAAGGTGATTGTTTCGAAACCTAAAGCTATTGGGTTTTTGCCAGGTATTTGCACACTAAGCTTTCAGAATGGGAGACACTAGGTTCGAGGAGGGTGGGAATGCTCCAGATGAATCCTTAGGCATGTGGAGGATTCCCAGCATCTTCCATCTGGAGATACATAAAATATACTCAAATCCAATCTCTGTTATCGTTAGTCTATCGTCCTTAAAAGTTGCTATGACGTTATGTGGATGTAGTATAGCAGGCCTGCTTGGTGCACATTGAGTAATGCTGAATTTACTACATTTCTGGCATTGTAGTCGAAATATACGGTATTCAAAAAGAACAACAATAATATGTCTAAACTTAAATATTCTTTTAAAATTTGGAACAAGCTTAAAAAAGGTCTATTTTTCAATTCTTTGATTTAATTGGCATATTTTAAGTTTGTCTCTTAGAATGCTTAATTTAATATTTTCATTTAAGGTAACTACAATAAAAAATGATTAATACTTTTTCTATCATTATCGGTGGAAAGATCTTGAAACTAGTTTCTTCAAAACTTGGGGATGGTGAGTATAGTTAGAACTACATTCCAACAAGAATACTTTTCTTTAGGCATTTTCATCGCTTTGGCTGGGGATTAACGGCTAACAGTCTTTTCTTCTTTTCTAATATCTTTTTTTCTTGAGATGGAGTGTTTCATTCGAAACTGAAAAAAAAAATTTCTCAGACTTCAAATAAAACTGTTTCTGCTTCCTATGGGATCTTTTATTTCACCCTTGAGAGCTTTTTTTATCTACCTATAGGATATAACTTCTTAAAAGATTCGATTGACTTCCGAGAAACTTTTTCCTAATCCAAAAATGCATACCAATGAGCTTAAACTAAGAACTTTACACCTACTTATCCTTGCCCTTTCGTCTCCTTTATCCTTTCTATCTTTCTTTGAAAGATTGTATGGAGAAAAAGTAAATCTTTATTGAATGGTGTATAAAAGTGAATTTAAACTCATACTTGTTTTAAGTATGAGTTTAAATTCACTTTTTATTTCAACTTCTTGAAAAAAAGCTTATTTGAAAAGAATTAGTTGCATTTATTCCATCTTAATTGAACTTGTCATAATCCACTTGTATCATTCGAAAAGGGGAAACTCATATTAACAATATTTTTTTTAAAGATAGAAATATTTCAAAACGATCAATAAACAAAAGCCAAAATGGGGTACACAATCAATTTATAATTCAATTTTATTCAACAAAGTGGTACATTGAAAATAATTTTAAAAAATCAAATTAATAATTTGGCATCGTATAAATAATAATTAATTTATTAGATTTGAACCGTTGAAATGCTCAACACATATAGCCATACGGCAATCATCACACTGATAAAATGAATCTTTTCACTTTTTCTTTTGTGATAAACAAACTACGCAAAGTTTACGAGCTTTTTGTGATGAATTTGTTTTAATGCGTATTAAAGTATTAATGGGTTAAAATGTTGGTCAGTAAATCTTAATAAGGATGGACATGATATAATTTCTCATGTTGCCGAAGCTTCTAATTTTGGTTTATTTTGTTCAATTTTAATCTGCTAATTTTTGGTTGAAGACGTGAAATACATTTTATGAATAGTTTTGAAAATAACGTAACTGTTCAAAAGGATTATTAGGTATTTTTCTATTTTTGATTATTGTTAGCTTTTGCATGTCTATTTACTTTTTCCCTTCTATTGGAATCAAAACCTTCATTTTTATAAAGTTTTTTAAAATGCTTTTACCAGGAAAAAAATTTTTGATCTGTTTGAAATCGTTACTTTTCACTAGTGTGCATACATACGATTCGGTGGTAACGTCCAAGAAATTTCCATTCATATATAAACATATGGGCTAAGATACTTCGTTGAAATTGGAAACAAGGAAAACAAGGAACACAAAAAACAAGGAAAATCTGATGTTTTCTCAATAGATTTGCATGCCCAAAGAAAATTGCAGTTTTGCCCAAAAAGAATAAGTAATTTTCCAATATTTTCAAATAGTTTCAAAATAAGTTAATGCAAAACTTTTAATTTTTAATCATAGGCTATAATAGTGAAGATATTAAAAACTGGGTGATATTACCCATTGATTTTATGAGAGCATCAACTAATCTGATAATATTAAATACTAATTTGTGAAATTCCCCCACATTTACACCACACCATAGTTTTTGGAGTGTTTTTAATATTAAAATCAGAAACAGTTTCCAAAATCTTCAAAATAAAATGTGGGCATTATTTAATATTTAAATAACGCTTTAAAGCTTTAAAGGCTCTTTAAATATTCGTTTAGGTTAAAATCTGTAAATTATGGCTGTCATTTCAAAATGGCTATGTTGTCGTTACTGAACTAACTTATTAAAACTGTGATATATAGTATGTTGCATTTTCGTGTTTTGGAAAGTTTGGAACTCTAAGTTTGAAAAGATGAAGGTTATGATGCATGTGGGAAATGATGTAGTCTAACTATGAAATGATGAAGTATGAGAAAATAATGTCGATTAAAAAGTTGTATACAGTCGTGTAATTATGTAAAGTCAATAGTCTAAAAACAAAAAAAATGTTAAAGTACATACTTTCTTAAATGAAAAGGAACACCATTTTATAAACATCATAAGTCGTACATATATGTTGCAAATAAGCATATAGCGAGTCGAGGGATCTACTAGAGATACTGCTTCAAATATTCTCCATTGGTAGCAATGTGGAACATAGCATTGCGTTAGGGAATAGCTGGTGTAACTGTGCGATAAATTAAAACTGATACGCTATTTCAGATCTTACAGTAAGTGAGGCTCAGTCGAGTAGGTGTGTTCCTAGAAGTAATCACAGAAGTAAATCCATGAGAGCTAAGTCCGAGGAACAGGGTAGACACTCTACCCGAAAATCATACATGTTGATATTTTCGAGGTCTTCAGTGGCTCAATCTGTTTTTGTTATGTAGAGATAACCTATCAATAAATACGCGAGCAGATAATTTCCCAAATCACAGCTGTCTTTTGCTCTTGGCCCTCTATACTTTTATGTTTAGCAAGACCTTGCCATTAAAAAATCGCACAAAGATATCACTTTCATGCGTAGTTGCTGCAAAAGACCTGTTTCTTCCAAAATCTAGACATTCTTTGAACAAATACAATTCTCATCTGGTAAGGACTAGTGACCATCATATACATCATAAAATATACCACCTCAACATATGAATTATATAATGACTACAAGCAATTTTACCTTAATACAAAAAATATTTATAAGCACATACTGACACTCATATCGACATGGCACTATTATTATTTGTGTAGGTTTTGTTTTTTTCCTTTAGCCGGTTCAAATTTCGCCAACATCCTTTTTTTTTTATTTGATGGCGAATCAATAAACCAGCAATATAAACAATAACAAAAATAAAACAACTCATTATTATAAACTTAAGAAATAAAAACGTGATATATTTAGAGATTTTATGGCTAACGAAAGAGAACCTACAGTTTTTGCGTGATTAGCAGATCCATATATAAACTGACCCCTAGTTTAGCTTTAGAAAAAAGATACTAAACTTATACAAGGATATGTACGGTACTTTTAGATGATTGACTTTATACTAAAATTTTTTGACATATATTTGTTATCATTATTATCTAAAATAGAATCAAAACAAAATATTTGAAAATTTGATTCACTTAAAAAAATATAACATTTGTCCAATCTTCCACTGTAACGTGCTAATGAGTTAATATTCAGTTTAACTATAATGTGTGCTATTTGCAGAGGATCACAATTTTCTTTATTTATTATACGAAATTACCTGTTAAGTGCTTTATATTTATTTTTTTTTTTTAATATGCAAACAGCTTTTCAATACGAATCAACAAAAAAAAAAAAAAATTGCATGTTAAAATTAATGTTAGCTGATACGTCTTATTTTCTTATTCATAATTATCTACCTATATCGACTTCAGCTTTTATCTATTATGAAGTAAAATTAATTGAGGTTAAATAGAAAGGAAAATTTAAATGAAAGGAAAGTGACGTTAAAATAACCTAATCGATAATGCTAAACAAATAAGGAAAAGGGAACGTTTTACAGCCATTTAAAGAAGCAAAAATAAATGAATAAAATAAAAATACTTCTTTTGAAAATAAAAAAAATTGATAATCTCGTGTAGAAGGAATATTAATAATTCTTTTTAATTATTATTGTGATGATATCAAAAGAAAAATAATTATCGAAAATCAAATATCGATAAAGCGATATCGAATTTATAGTACTTGTTTCATTAAGCCTCCCATTATCTATATTTGACATTAGTAGTACTTCTTCATCCTCTGCATAGCTGATTTTAATCTATTCCTTACTTTTTTTTATTGATTTTCTTTTCAAGATATCTTAAAATAATCCTGCTAATTAATTTATTATGCGCTGCATCAAGAGATTTGCATTTTTCTATCTCCTTAAAGAACGGTAGAAAAGATAATACTAGTTTGTGGAACGTGCTTTTAGAATATAGTCCAACATTTCAGTCATTATTTTTACTTTCAAAAGTGCTTTATTTTTATTTTTATTTTAATACTTTTGGGTCACAGCTTTGAAATTTTGCCAATACGTATAAGAGTCATACATAAAGATAAGAAAACTAAAAATAGTACAGTATCCCAGACTTAAAAGGGATGGCTAAAATATTAAAGTTTAAGTCTGAAGATTACCATATAATACAGCATACTCTTTCCAATTTTTTTTTCTTGTTCTTTGAAGTAGCAAAGTAATCTTTATTCTAGGAAGAGATACGTGTTCGGTGTTCGAGAATATTCTACGAAATTCAAGCACGTATCAGAAAATGATACATGTTAACGAAAAGGGAATATGACATATGTTAGAAAAAAGATAACCAGTAGCTGTTGATTTATTAAAACAGAAGCCTCTATTCTACTGTGGAACGAGACGCATAGATGCTTTAAATTATCATTTAGCGTTGACGTATTTAGCTTTACGATTCGCATAAATATGCCATCTTGAATTTTATAATGGCGTTGTATGACACTTTACAGAATCTATACTACCTATATACTTGTTATTTTATGACCTCGGTCTAAGTTGTAAACTTTTACTATGATTTGTAATTGTAACTGTTACGGTATGTTTACCAGTCATGTTTAAAACAAGCAAATTTTATCACAAATATTACTAATACTAATTTTTTTTAATGTTCTGTTATATTAGACGTGGCTGTTTACGCTAATTTATAATTATGTAATAAATCATTAGAATATAGAAATTTAAAAGTTTATTTAATACATTATTTATAAAAAAATAGTTTTACAAATTACTATGCATAGTCAAAAATTCAATACGATAAAGAAAGTAGTAAAATTGGCACTAATTTTGTCCTATTAAATTTCATCAATATCATGGGTTACATGATTTGAATTTTTATCTAAACCAGCAGTACTATCTTTTATCTGTTTTATTCTTTCGTTCACCTTTGTTACTGGAATACATCGTTATATTTGCATTATATAACTTTATAATAATGTTATATTTGTTATCGTTATATTTATATTCATGGATAACAATAATCTAACTGGCATATTGTATATTTATGTAACAGGCATAAATAACGCGGTTTAAATGCCCTTTAGTATCTATTCCTTAATAAAGCAAACTTTAAGCTATTGTAACTGCTATCTTATTGGTTTTCACTGATTTTCTAGCCGAAATCACTGATTTCATACCCTTTTTTTTTTTTCGTGTAGCCTCTTAACCAATGAAGATCGATATTTATCCAAACATCGAGTCGTAACAGGAATGTAATGGTTACTCACCTACTTCTTTGCCTTCATAATGTCTCATGAATCTGAGTTTTTACGAGTTATTATTCCCAAGAAGCTACACAAGACATGCCTATTTTCAAATGCAACTTGCTGTTATTATTCTATTCACTTCTGAGCAGAAGAGCTTTTTTTTTTTTTCAGAGAATATCGATTTTTTATTCAAAGTTAGTGGTTGAACTTTTTATTCAATGATGAATACAGGTTAAATCTAATCACTTGACGTATGTCCATCTAAAGAGAACCAGGGAATCTCCAACGTCTGAAACGTCTTAGCACACTATGGCAATAAAGATTTAATGATCAGAACAAGCAACATAAAGTTGCTATAAAGTATTAGGGTGAGATTTTGGAACGTTATATTTATATTTCCTTTTAAGAAGTGGAGTTGGCCCTGATTTTTTCAAAGAATCACAACTCATATCTATAGAGGACTCATATGGATGAATTTCTAGAAGGTTACCCGGATGAATTGGTCAATCATACCTTCAGACCAAAAATCCTATGGAACATGTCTGGAACGTTCTAAAAGGACAAAAATTATAATTTGCCTTTCTCCTAAGCGAACAATCTAGGGCATGGAAACAGCGTTACTAAAAGAATAAGACTGGCCTTCACTGGGACGCGTAAAATGTCTGATTATAGTTTGAGATTATATTGATTATAAAGCTGTATTTTAACTTTTTTTCTTTATAATATTCGATATTACGAGCTATGTTTAAAACTTAATGATTATTGTAAATGATTACTTAATGAACTTTACCATTAATGATTATGAAGGATTACCATGTATATCATAACTTTTGTGTGTTTTTGTATAAAAGTATTTTCATACCTAATTTCATTAAAATCTGTTCAGCAGCTCTAAAGACAATGAACCAAAGCTGTAAATTATCTTAATCCTAATATGCATGTACCTTAATTTTATATAGGAATATAAGCAAGTGTAATGATAACAATTAAATGGTATTAACTATATCTTTAAATTTCTAACAAATTATGTAATGAATAACATGATAATAATAATCGATTTAAAATATTGCATGAATTAGATTAAAATAATAACTTAATGGCACGACATAAAGTTAGGAAAACTATTACGCTGTAAACATTGCTAAGTTTATGAGCATCTGCGTTCTTGATCAAGTTTCTGTACTCTAATCCACACATTCAAATATAAATCAATTGGAATTGTCTCACTAATATATACCACTAGTTCCAAGTTTAACATTTGTCAATGTATGTAAATCATACCTTACATTCTATTCGATATTAACTGTATACAACTGAACAACTGTATATGTCATACGAATACATTATGTACTCTAAATAATGCATTTAGACCTTAGAGTAATATATGTATTTGAATTCAATACATTGCTTTCACATAAGTCGAATTTCGACTATTGTAGTTACAACTATTGCAGTTTCAATTACATTGGGCTTGTTCTTGAAGGTATTGCTTTGTCTTTTTCATAATTGCATTGAAATTGAAGATCAAACATTCAGAAATATTTTTTTTGCAAAAGATCGCAGGAAATTAAAGGAATAAAAATAAGTTTCATTTTATACAAAAGTATTTAGAATATGAATAATAAGATGAAATTAAAGTTACATTCCAAATAAAGGACGAACCATGCGTTGTACGAAAAATAATCGGTTTCTACAGTCTGGAAATTTAGAAAACCACAAAAAGAACTATTGTGAAAATATATAGCAATCTATATATTAAGGTAAGAAACTTGCCTGTTTATGAGAATTGTAAATGTTAATTGGACCAAAATGAGGAAATGCTGTCTAATAATATGTACAGCTTCATCGCACTGCATTGTTCCCCTTAGTTATTATTTATGAAGCGTTGTTACGCCGTAAGCATCGCAACCTTTTTGGTATCCACTTGAAGATAATCGTCTAAATCATAGAGCCTTATTAAGCAATATACAGAAAGCTCATCATTCATATTCCATCATAAAAATATAACAACAATCTTCAAGATCATCGGACCTTAGGGGAATATCATTGCTTTGAGCCTGAATGGCCGAGTGTCTAACGATCTGGCTCTCGATACCACAGGTTTCGGGCTCAAGTCCAGGCGGTACCAGCGATGTTTGTAGTGGTTTAGAATTCACTTTAAACCGTAGGTCCGGTCTAATAGGATCGTAGAGCGTTGTCTTGAGGTCAGTCTTCAGTACCTCGGGATTACACTCTAAACTGAAGTTGCTTATTACCCCTGGCGATGGGCCATTCGCTTGTGACGAGGTCTTCTGGACCTGTTGTAAGCTTTCCTGCACGATGGGTATTAGTAACAACATATCATTGCTTTCAGTAACATTGTGACATATATACAAGAATTCTAAAAACTTTTTCATATATTCATGACAGGAGCAATTACAAAACAATTAATTTCACATCCAAATTTTCATTAACCATCTTGATGTTACTCATCAAGATGGTTAGATCATTTGTTACATCACTGTTATATTAAGCCCATTTTTGCTTCATGATAAATAATAAACAAAACTAAAATTGTAAATATTTTATGCATGCACAAATATTGATAAATTAGCAATAACTTATGGATGTATGGCTGGGTATGTGGTTTCTAAATAAGATGATTAAGTTTTAATGAATTACAATGAATGACAATATACAAATATTAGAATAACAAAAAAAAATATTTCTAAAATAATTAAAGAATCTGCATTTGTAATACAGACAACAACTCTTCAAACTTTATTTACCAATATGGTATTGCATTGTTGTGAGTTAGAATCCCAGTCTTAATTTTGACATGCTGTCAGTTTGACAGCAATTGCGATTTTGTGCTCAGTTGGTCCAACAACGCTGTTATATTAGATGAGTATTGAATAATAATTTCCTTTCTAAACTGCCGCTTATACAAAAGCCCACATTTCCTGAAAAATATCGAGATCTAAAGGGCTCATGGCCTATATGTTATCCTGCAGGACTTCGCAGTCTGCTCAATAATACACTGATAACATTCATTTCAGGCCCTATTTTCAAACAAAAAGACACATTTTCTTCTAGGACAATATGAGTAATGTCTCGCTTAACAGTCAAGTGCATATTGGGCGTTTTCTAGTTTTTACTCCTATAGAATACACTGTCCCTATAAGCCCTCTCTGAATAAATATCCTACTTGTAAAGTTTTAATAATGATGGTCTTTCTTAGGTGGCTTTAGTGTGTCCACATTGTAAGGATTGAAAGAAAGTCGTCTCTTATGCACACTTTGCTTATTGATGATAATCGCTAAGTTAATAGATATATATGCTTACATAACTACTTATTGATATGGTTACAAATTATCATAAATTAAAATGCCAATCTTCCCGTCGGATGACCTCTGCATATCTTTTTTGTTCCACTTGTCTCGTTCTTTTTATATCTCTCCCTCTGACACAAAATGTCTGATGGCACCACATTTACCTGAAATCCGCAAAAGAAATCAATGAATCTTACCAGATATGAATCTTAATAATGAATCTTACCAGATGTTATATAATGACACATTGGCATTGTTGCCATTATGTGATTAAAATATACATAACAATAAACTGACACTGCTTCCATCACGTAGTTAAAAATTATCAGTTAACTGTCCAACTTATCTGCCCAAGATAACTGCCCATCAAACCTTTCTATTACATTTTTATTATTCTTTTATATCCATTCCTTTCTTCAGACACAAAATGTCCAATGACACCGGATTTCTATGTATTCTCCTGAGGGAATCCATCGAATTTCACAAAATGTCCCTTCGGACCCTGTTTCCTAGAATTTCCGAGAGTGAGAGAATAAAAGTGAGAAAGTGAGTTTTAGAATTTCATATTTCTGGTGCCAACTGGTACACATAAATTGTTTATCCTGTTTTGTAGTTATCTATAAATGGAACACGACGTCTAAAGATAGATAAAAATGATGCATTGATGGATCTAGTGAGTTTTCAGATGTCAACTTCATTTTTAAAAATATTCTTGCACATTTATTTTCTTTTATTATTGTGGTTCCGATATAGATTCAACTTGGACATATTAAAACACTCTGTTTTGTCAAAATAGCTCATAGTTCACAGTTTCCAAGCTGAACTGACGGAACCCTTCTGCCCACACTACAAGGTACATGTTACAATACTGTTCTGTTCTATCACAGACAATTAAGACATAATTTAAATAATAATTATTCATTCATGCTTAGTTCAAAATTTGATTCTCGATATATTGCTTAGTATTTTGAGAATATGTGAATTAAATTATTTGACAACTTTTGGTAATTTTTAATTTCAAAAAGCATATTAACAATTTTTGTAATTATTTGACCTCCTTTTCATGCAATTTGTTCCTGATTAAATTAACAAGCTGAGTGGAGAGAATAATCCGATTCATGACCCAGTTGTAACTTAAGTCGTTAGCTTGAAGAAGGTATCAGGTTCTAATCCCATGTCGGCGTCCATTGCAGTCAGTGCTTTTCAGAAATGAGGAAACGCGAGGGCGATTGTGACAATGTGTGTATACAATGTGTAATGTGTGATAATGTGATAATACAACAATGTATAATGTGTGACAATAAAACAATGTATAATGTGATAATACAACAATGTATAATGTGTGATAATACAGCAATGTATAATGTGTGATAATAAACAATGTGTAAGTGTGATTATACAACAATGTGTAATGTGATAATACAACAATGTATAATGTGTGACAATAAAACAATGTGTAATGTGTGATAATACAACAATGTATAATGTGTGATAATACAACAATGTATAATGTGTGATAATAAAACAATGTGTAATGTGTGATTATACAACAATGTGTAATGATAATACAACAATGTGTAATGTGTGATAATACAACAATGTATAATGTGTGATAATACAACAATGTGTAATGTGTGATAATACAAAATGTGTAATGTGTGATAATAAAGCAATGTGAAATGTGTGATAATACAACAATGTGTAATGTGTGATAATACAACAATGTGTAATGTGATAATACAATAATGTGTAATGTGTGATAATACAATAATGTGTAATGTGTGATAATACAAACAATGTGTAATGTGGGGATTGTGACAATGTGTGTGTCTCGTACTGAATGCATGGCGTAAATTGCCTCAGCCATACGACACGCCAATGCGACAGAAAGAAATCAGAACAGCACAACTCCCACCCACTATTTTTAAACAAAATAAAATAATTTCTGAATGGTGTTCCTGTATATTTGAAAAAGATGAATTTTAAAAACCAAATTTTTAGCATCTTAAAAAGCATTCTTGAATAATCCTCGAAATTTCCCACTTGCACATGATAGCTAATTTAGTCATTTTACTAGAATTTTCATCAATTTTGATACTTTTACAAAATTAGTTATGTTTTGGTAGTCAATATACTGCGCCATTAAATCTTTTATAAGCATACAACTAAATATAGGGCTGATTTTTCTCTTAATTATCAATAAAAATGATTACAGGACGATTTCATTGCGACTCAATTAATAGAAAAGAAAATATTAAATAAATATTTTGATTAAGCAGATAAATATTCACAAATCAATATCTTCTTTTAAAATCCAAAAACAAACATATTTTTTGTATTATCTAATTTTACTATGTTTAACAATTTTATTTAATTATTGTCCATTAATTAATTTTATTTGGTTTACTCGCATTTTTTTTTTTGCTAAATAGTTTTATTTATTAAAGCAATAATCAATTTTATACAATCTGGCTATACTGGAAAATAAAACTCAAAAGCAGTCTATGTAACCAATTCACTGTCATCAAATCATAGGGAAATGAAATACATTCCTCTTCAAGTTATTTTAAGTAGTTTAATGTGATGTTGTTATACATTGATTTCTTAGCTCATTTTATCATCGTATTTGTTCCCTTTAGAGACTTTCATTTTCTGTTAATGAAATTGTAGAACCTTAAGAACGTTCAGGCGAAAGGAGTGTTGTAATTTTTCTTGGTATCTCAGAAGTCAGAACCATTATTAACATCGGCTTTGAAAGATGGCCTCGAAGGTATCATTACATTCAAGTTTTCGAAGCAGTGAAGAGTTATTAATGGATTTCTTTACGTCGCACAAACAATTTATTCAATGAATCTCTCGGTAATACAGAAATTGTGCTGCTTTTAATCCTTCTTGACAAAGTAAACTGAAATCGTTTATATTCCCACTGATATATTTTTTTAATTAGCAAGATCAGATCAGATTAATGACAACTGATTTTTGGTGCTGGTTGCTCATGGGGTTTTATGGTGATAATAAATTTATTAAAAATCTTTAAATTTCCTTTTTCGCTTTTATTGAGTAACTTATTTTATTGTTTAAGATATGCAGAATGGACTGTAATAGTTTATAGATTTTTATTTTATATACGTGTGTGTAACAGACAGCAGATATACATTTGATATTGAATTAGTTATTCATTCGTTATTAGTAATTCATTAGTTGTTCTATTTTGTGGATTAATAGATTATTTCATAAGCATACATAATTTACGATTTTTATTCATCTTCCTACTCTCAAAATGCTTAGTTATTCAAATGTTTGTTTAACCTTTTTTTTTTTAATTGTAAATTTAAATATTTTTACATTTGCTTTGAAATCTCTGGAATAAATTTTTCAAAAGCCAGATATTGTAAATACCTTTTTTATGCCACAGATATTTACAACTGAGGTTTGAATAACAGATATGTAACAATTTCAGCTTTTTTTAGTTCATATTATGATAAAGTGGCTTGCCAAAATTCACCCACAATTTTGTCAGTGACTTTTTAACAGCCAAAAATTCACCCCATCACACTGCCAAATATGGTGTCTGGCTATTCATAGCCTATTTCAAATGGAAAGATCTGACCACTCTAGGTTAATCATGTACATCAGAAAATAAACAGGGAAGCCGCCTACCCAGATTCGGAACTAAACCACCCGTGGACAGACCCTAGATCGCTCTATCCGATAAGCATCTCGATCAACATAAATTAGAATTGCATGTGCTGCTGGAGACAGGCTATATATAATCTACCCTGAGCTCACAGAGGAACAAGTGATGCTTTATATATACTGCACATACGAAAGAAAACAGCATTTTTGAGATTTAAAAAGAAAACTTCTGTTTTGCTGCTTTGGAGAAAAAGCATAAATGAAAATGCGATGTTATGATAGTATACTGACTACTACATAATCAAAAACATTTTATCTACTACAACTATAAAATTAAAAAGAGTCATTATCGCTTTCAATTCTCTTATCATCGCGTTTCTACAGATGGACAATAAATGTGCACGGACTCCTGTATAATCATGTGGACTTTATGTGTTTATTCTTTTGACCGGCTTACAACCTTAAAGTCATATGCAAGTCAAAAATAAGTCTTATGCAAAACTGAATCACACTTGTAAAAGTAATGAAAAAAGCTGATATGCTCTCACACTTTGCACTGTAAATGAAATATATACTAATAACGTAAACTATATCAAATTATGAACCCATTGAGAAAATTTACATGGTGCATCGAAGATGGAAACACATCTTTACAACATACATATATATATAATGTGTAGGTTGTGCAACTCAGATCAGTAACCTGGGTGTGGTTTGGAGTTTGAGATACAGGGAGGCACAAAGTAGAACTTCTAGCAAGCCATATTTCGCGCACACGCACAAACTCCACACACACATACAAGTAAAGACATACACTATAATTTACTCCATCATTTAAAAGACAGATCATTATAGAGTCGTGAAGGAATCCACTCCTGCGCAGAAAACCCGAACGCTGGGTGCTCGAAATATACTTCTCCTCCGGGCAGAGAGTCTGTAGGCCAACCAATGCCAGGATGTGCTAAATATCTTTCCTCTCTTGATACAAACCATAATTAAACGTTTCCGCTGTACTTCCTCTCATGTAAGAGCTGAGGCTTGACCAACCATTTCTCCTGAAAACCACAGGGCCAAGTTCTTGCCAGTGTGTAGGAGAAAACACTATTACAACATATATATATATATATAATATTTTGAACATAGATGGTCTCCGTATTTCACTTACGTATGCCACGAACGATCCACTGATAGGCGTTGAGAGGGGGGGAGATTTACTGACCGAAAGACTTTTTAGCGTTAGCTGAGCCACATTTGCGTGGAGAAAATCTGGAAAATAACCCTCCATCCAATCTTATTATCGATGCGAGAGGCCTTACACATGTTGTCATACAATATCCTCCCTTCTAAATTCAAAGACAGCATAAGATGCCTCTAATGTATCCTTCCAACCTGAGTCCTCCACACTGCTTGCATATCACCATTGATCCACAAGCTAAGATAGGAGGGGGAGGTATTGATCATCAAACTTTGCTGCTGCACTTTGTTTTAAATCTAATTTCCCGTTTCCAGAATTGTATCCATATAATGATATTACAGAGAAATTTACTCAACTTCAGTTCATTTATCAAGACGTCGCTTTTAATCCTCCACGTCAAATCTCTCGAATGTATTTTTCTGTTCTTAGATCAACAGCGTCTTCAAAGAGAATGTGCTCTTCCACACCGACTTAAGTAAATTGCCTTTCGTGAATATTTAAATTAAAAGCTCTAGTCTATTTTTCTATTTTTTTCATAAAGTTATTCTATTTTTATTAGTAGAAATGTTTTTCATTTACATAGCGCAGTACTCAAAAACCCGTCTAAGTAAATTTATTTATCTCATAATCAGCTTTTGCACATTAATTTATTTTAACAATCTTTCCAGCGTATATACAAAATCTAGTTTAATCCTGACGTTAATTGATTTATTTCTATAGAAATTTTCTTCATTATTCTGCATAGCTGTCTTTCTACCTTTATTTATCTGAGAATATTTTCTGAGGGGCATTGCATCGAGAATTTTTGGAAACAGAATCGTTTGCTCTTACATTTTTCTTCTTTTTCAATTCCTTCTATTAGCTCACACTCTCCCTATATATATCTTGTTCAAATTTTCAAACGTTAATAAAATACTTTTATTCATCCACTAAAGTTCAAATAGATTTTTTTGAACTTGTAGAGAATGACATTTGATGTTAATGCAGTTTTTTCAAATATTAATTCAGTAATTAAATTTAATTCATTAATTTTAGTTTTTTTTTTTTTATTTAAGGTGCAAATATCCACCAATAGATGGCGCCAGATAAATTTAAAAATGAATGAAAATTATTTATAAAAGACTTTCTTCTATATAGTGAAAAAAAGTAGGAATTGACTTTAAAAAAATTTTTTATATTACTTGTTATTTCAGTAGATAGTAAGAAATAATTATAATAGTTATCATAATTTTTATTTCAGGCGAAAATTCGATAATTATTTGCTTTGATTAATAAAGAGTTTGTACATTTCCCTTAAGTTTTCAACGGTGGATAAAAAATTATCTTCTATTTTTAGAAGAAAAATGGGAAAACAAAATTAATAAAATTTGAAAATGTCAAAATATAATGGCATAAAAGATTATGACTTGCTAATGACGATTAAAATGTCAGAATTCAAAATGTGTTTTGAAAGTATATTTTTTTTTTAATATTTAATCTTTCTTGTTCCTGTCATGGTTCGATAGGGACGTAAAATAATAACCTCACCGGATAATAAATTAGTGGACCATGAAGCGTTTTTATTTCAATTAATTTCAGGTACTGAAATCTGGGGTAATCTTTCACCCTTCATAAGATAAATTTTTATATTAGATATAATATTATTTAGAAGAACCACGAAGGACCTGTTCTGTTTCATTCACAACAAGTAATATGAAAAAAAAAAATTTAAGTCAATTCCTACTTTTTTTTTTTCACTCTTATTGCAGAAAGTCCTTTATAAATAATTTTCATTCATTTTTTAAGTTTATCGGGCGCCATCTATTGGGTAGATACATGCAACTTAAATTGAAAAAAACTAAAATTAATTAATTAAATTTAATTACCGAATTAATATTTGAAAAACTGTATTTACATCCAGTGCCATCCACTACAAGTTAAAAAAAAATGCATTTGATCTCGAGTGGATGAATAAAAAGTATTTTATGAACGATTGAAAATGTGAACAAGATATATATAGGGAGAGTGTGAGCTAATAGAAGGAATTGAAAAGGAATATTCATAAGGTCAAACATTGTCTATTACCACTTGAGGAAGTATCTCCACCATCCCTATTCGCATGTTTTATAAAAACTGATACATTTCAACCAGATAACTCAACTGTCAATGCGAATCCTGCATCAAAGTCTATATATTTAATTTTTTAATTATTTAATCAGTGATTGTAATATTCCTTGATAATATTCCTTTATGAGAATCGATTTCTCACCCATTTGTTATATGAAACGCGCAAGCTATTATTCATGTTGTCATCTAGTAGGATGTACGCTAAAATTTATTCTTTTAAAACATTGAAATAAATTAATAGATTCTTAATAGAATTCATCGAGAAAAAGTGTTGCAACTATTCCTCAGTGTTCTGCATCGCCGATGGACACTCCATGAGTGGATGGAAAGACTCATGGATGGAGAGAAAGTTGGCAGCTTCTGTTGTGATAGAGCACCCGTAGATTGAATTCTGACTTGGTTCCAAATCGTTGAAAGAGGCAGTGCCTTCTGGGAGGGCTTTTAGAGTAAACTACCCAGCATTTATGTATCGCATGGGAAAAACCCAGAAAACTCCCACCAGGTAGTCTGACTAATGAGGCAAGCAGCTGAACATTACAAACACCATTGAGTGTCTCGTTTTTGAAACAGTGTCTATAACATTGCTGCAGGAAGATTCAACCTCAACCTTAATGCTTACCAGTGGCGCACGATAACACTGAGCCATAAATCGGGAAGTTCGAGTTTTAAATATGTATACGCTAAGCTTCATTTAATATATTTGTTTTATTCATTAAAGGAGGTTATTGTTATTATTTATGAACAACTTAAATTTGCATGGACAAGAGCTATTTTTAAATTCAAATATTTATCAACTTTGCTGCTTTTAATTTTTTTAGTGCTTCAATTATAAATTGACTTAAAAGACAATTTAACAAGTTTTTTAAAACTCCTTACTGAAACGTTATAATAAAATTGATCACAAAACATATCACAGTGAGACTGATTGATTTATCAGTTGGAATAAACGGATTAGTGGATGAAAATCAAATATCAATGTTGAATGAAATAAGGATGGTTGAAAAATTAGACCTGTTTTGACACATTAGACACATTTTTCAAAAGTATAAAAGCATACTTTCATTTGTAATACCTGAGAATATTTCAATTTTGCGATAAGAACTAAGCATAAATCTTTAGCAAAAAAGGAGAATCTTCAAAACCTTAATTCAAGTTCACATATGACTTTTCGCTAACTTGACTGTGACAACAGACCAGCTACAACTTATATATTTTTTTCTTTTTAATTTAACTCAGACACCTTCATTCTGCTAACTCAATCTTACAAAAATTCATACAAAAAATATCAAAACCATCGAAATATCAAAAATACAAAAATATCAATGTGATGTCTAGTAATAATGAAAACCATGAAATGGGACCATCTTGTTCAAACTAGCATAATGGAAACAAAGAATCTAAAGAACTGCTTATGTGTAGTTTTCTCCCTAAGTTTTGTGTACTATCATAGTGTAAAAAAAATAATAAATGTTTCTCGTCGTCTTAGGAATGCTAGAATTTGCAAAATATCAAAATAAAGGGGTAGAGTCATTTCTCTAGAAATATATATATATATATACATATATAATAACAACTTATTTATGTGCAAGTCCTCAACAAACAGCCATTGTTGTAAATTTGTATCTGAATGTGAACGTTTTTACTCTCATATATGTATTAACTGCTCCGAATACGTTAGAAGTTGACTACTCAGAAGTAATGCATGTTTCAAAAAAAATATATATCAGTTTTAGAGAAAAAAATCTGACATAATTAAAGTTTTTTGGTTGGATGTTTCCATTCAAATGCTTAATTATACGAGCTTTGTATGCAGGGCAGCTTCATCTTGGATGGAAGTCATCTGTATCTAAGGGGCATCTAATGCAGTTTTCCAAATTGATTTTCTCAGATGATAAAAACCTGCCTTAGACATCTTGAAGATCTTGATTTGTTTGAAATACTGCTACTCTTTAGTAACTTGTTTTTTTAATCTCTTATATTTTGCTTAAAAGGATTGATTTCTAATTTTTGCACTTACACATATTTTATACCATGAACTATGCTTAAAGTGATTTATATATATATATATATATATATATATATATATATATATATATTATATATATATATATATAATACATACTACACCATATTTCAAATTATACATATATAAGCATTTCATACTATTAAATAAATTTCACTATTCTGTGCATTTGTATCATATGCCATAAGTTTATATTTTTGAAATTTTGTTATACTCAAATTAAGAATTACTTTCCAAAACAATATAACTTCTTTTCTTCTTCATTGGTGCAACTGCCCCAGCACCATAGTGGGCCGAGGCCGTCTATCTACTGGCAGATTTCAAAACAGGAGATGTTTTCTTTTATGGAGTATGTACAACGCCCAACAATCCTATTAGACAGGGATCTACGGTTTAAGGTGGATTCCGAACCACTATGTACATCCATGGCACCCCGGACTCAAACCCGAAACCTGTGGTCCCGAGCGCCAGAACGCTTTGTCACTCGACCAGATATGTGGACACTAGTCTAATTTTATCTAAACAGCTTGAATGTTTCCATAAGCTTTAACATATTTGCTGAGCTTAGAGTGGTTTAGTTTGGTTAGTCGCTCTACGGTTATCTTGTGCGCATGATGCTAAACAGACAGGGACCTATAGTTTAAAATGGATTCTAATGATTGTAGAGCGTAGGGCTGACAACCCTACCCCATAAAAAGAAAACATCTCGTTAAGAAATCTACCAGTAGGTAACCATAGCCCACTATGGGGTTATTTTGCCAGTGAAGAAGAACAACATTAGATTACAACATTATGATCGTACACCATTACCAAGTCATCCCGACTTCAAAAAGTATAAGAAGCACTGCCCTAGAAGTTCTGTAAGAAAGCAATTCCCTATTCTTTTTACGTTAGATTTCTATCGGTGGGTATATGAAAGTGAATCCCAAAGTTCTACTCAATATATATCGATTATTTTAAAACCAATATCGATCAATATAAAATCAATATCGATCAATATAAAAACCAATATCGATTATTATAAAACCAATATAATCTCTGAATTTAAAAAATGGAGATCTCTTGTGTTTGTTAAGATCTTGTACAAAATACAGTGGTAGTATTTTCACTGTAACCCCGCTGACGCCAAAACGGGCACCTACACCCCATCCTGCAGCTACAGCTATCATCGCTCATGAACACTATCAAAAACCCGAAGGTTAAATACCTTAAGTGGGTCCGCGTTTTAGCTTCTAATTACAAGAAATGCCGACGAAGGAGGGCCCGCGGGCCCCAAACAGATCTCTTATCACCTTCACGCTTGTACCTGGAGCGGTCGACATTTCGCCTGATGACAAACCACTTTGAGACGCGCCAAAAGCCGCTAAAATGTTACTGAAACCACGCCTCAGCATTTAAGGAACTTAATGATTATCATTACAAGCCCCGAGGATCAACTGCTACAGCAACTGGTAGCAACCCACCAAATAAAAATAATAAATAAAGGATGGATTTATTATTATTAGTATTATTATTTTCCCCTTATTTAAACGAGGGCTATTTATTTTTGTTCTTCGCTTGGCTTCTAATCGAGCTACTTGGTTTTTAATAAAGATTTAGCTCAAAGGAAAAAAAAATAATATGCTGAAGTCATTTTCTGCAGTTTTTGTTTTGTTTGTTTTTGTTTGCTTCAAATCTCATTAGCTAGACACGGTAATAGCTGGTCGTACATGAAGTTTCTGATTTTTTTTTTTTTTCGTTGTTGTTATCGTTTCTCTGTGTTGAACAGGAAGACAAATTAAGTATGATAATTAGGGATTGGTTCTCGTATTAATATCATCCAAAATATCGTATTATATAAGACTCAAATTCATTTAAGATACCTTAATACATTTATAGACAAAAATAGCTTTTTTTTTTTTTTTTATCTGTAGATAAAATTATTATTAATTTGCTTATTTTTTTCTATATTGAGAATGAAAATTATGTTTTCCCAAATATTTTCGTTAGATCCAATTTAGTTTTCTATATTAAATAAATATTTTTCATTGAAAATACTTATTATTATTTTTTTCAAAAGTGTAGAATAGATTAAAAAAAGAATTGACTAGAATTTTAATAGTTTAAATTTTTTTTTTTTTTACTTTAGGTGTTCAAAAATAATTTCGTCTATTGAACATGAAGTATCATTATAATTGTTATAATGTTTTTGCAAAAATAATAATAATTAAATAAAATTTATGAATTTAATAAATTAATTTTTTTGTTTCATTAATTTAAAAATTTATTTTTAAAACAACAATACTCACAAAATACAAAACATTTAATTGGAAAGATGGATTTAACTTGAATTGGTGAGTAAATAAATAAACAAAGGGAAATGAAAAAAAAAGTATACAAAAGAAAATAAGTGAGAAAAATGAAAATTTTTAAAAATTTCATTTTCAAAAATGAAATATTAATGATTTGTAAGTTAATTAATAATTCAGTTTTGTGTTTTTCATAGCTATCAACCTCATTGGCATTAAAATCAGTAGTTTTCTGAAGAGAAGCTGTTATTTTCTGCAGCTTTTCAAAAGAACTCTTGTTAGATCATTTTCATTTTTTAGTGTCTTATTTCTGATTTTTAAATGTCGTATTTGTCAATCTTGGTAATTCCACAATTGTTTACCATGTTAGTATCGGACAAATATAGGGCAGCTTTAACCAGTTTTTACATATCGAAGAGCAGTATGCTTTGGACCATTTAATATTTGAAAGACGTGTGATCCTTCTAGTTCCAATTTGAAAGAGTTTTTAACCATATTATTGGGCAAAATAGTCAAGTATTTTATGCCGATAATAATAACTAATTTGCCAGTTCCAAATGCTGAAATAAATATCAATACAAAAAAAAATCTATCACCTTTTTTTCGAATTTTTCTCATATTCTTTTGTTCGAGTTCTGTGTTTGTTTTTATCCAAAATGAAGAAAATAATTCTGCAATTTCTTTACTCTAAGCACTTTAGTGTTCACACATTCTGTAGATTTCTGATCTGCTTATGAAAAATCGACTAATTCCAAAAAGATTTAGTTTTGTTTTTAGTTTTCATTTGAAAATACAGATAATTTCATTGAGTGGTAATTTCTTTTAATGTTAAATGGTGTTTTTATGAACGAATAATAATAATAAAAAAACAATTCTTTCTCGTTAAAATCGTTAATTCTATAATTTTCTAAGTATAGTGAAATATTGGCATTATACTTCTTGCAAAATACGGCTAGAATTGCTAAAAATTGTTCCACACGGCAGCAACTAAAAATTTTTTCTTTTCTTTCATTTTCCTAACAGCATTCCGAATTTATCAATTCATGAGTAAGTATTGCTGTTTTAAAATAGTGCGTATATTTCAGACTCTCTTACTTCATACAATATATTAGAGCCTTAAAATTGAGGCACGGAGAAATAAATTTCAACCATAAAGAATCTATTTCAGTAGTCATAGATTTTCTACCTGACGACGAGTGCTTGCAAATCCTTTCATACTAAATAATGTAGAAAGGAAAATTAATATTTAAAATATTACCATAGCGGTGATAGCGCATAAAATATTCCATTTTCGTTTCTTTGGTACGACGCCTTCTATTACAGGACTTGAGAAGACAGCCCGAGGGATTCGAACGTACGCTGGGAAACCCCGATGGATTTCGAGGACATCGCCTTAACCATTCGGCCACAGTTTTTGGATATGTATATATTATATCCAATAATATAGAAAAGAGAATCTGATGGCTGAGCGACTGGCGCTCTGACGCTCGCCGCCATGAATGTTTTTAATGGTTCTGAATACACTTTAAACCGTAGGTAGCGGTCTAATATGACTGTAGAGGTTTATATGGCTGACAACCCTCCCCGTAAAAAGAAAACATCTTTCGTCTCGAAATTTGCCAGTGGCCCAACATTGCGCCACTGATGATGATGAATATAGAAAAAAGAATTTACACTTGTTTGAAGTATTCCAATTTCTTCCATTATAAAATTTCTTTAGAATACAAAAATGGATTTAAATAGAAAAGCCTTGAGAAACAAATTTGTGACTTAAATAGAAAAGCCATGATGTTTATAATCTGTGTGGTGGTTCTCTGTACATTTCGACATCATTAGATTAATATGCTGATTTGCGATGCATTTACATCAAAATAGAAATTGACCAAGATTAATTATAGAAAGAGACAAAGATTACTTTTTTTAAAATATTATAATACTCCAAATTTCTTTTTGGAATATGATATTTGCTATTTTACAAATTCACTTTTTTTTTTTGCTAAACACGATATATATATATAAAGGAGAGAAAAGGAATTTTAATGAAAAATTGTTTGACATAATAACATAATAAAAGGTGCAGAAATTTTCTATTATTATGAAAATTCAATATTAATGTCAATATTTAGAAAAATGCAAATCATATCGTCAATGACTTTTTTTTTCCTTTTTTTAGTAGTTTGAATATCATTTGTACTATAATTCCATCCAAAATCATTCTATTTTTGTTCACATGTAAATGTTTAGGAACGTATTTATCTGGTAAAATAAATACCATTTATTTTGTAACAATCGATACTAATTTCTTGAATGGTACTTTCTATTTAAGTTTAATGTTTTAATTCCGATTCTATTTATTGAAATGAATTTATGCAAAAAATTTCACTTAAATTCGCCAAAACTCGCAAGTGATTCAATTTTTATTTTATTAAAATTTATTTACAAAACAAACATATAATCTAAAAGTAATATTATTTACATTTCGCAAATTATTCAGTTGAAATAATCAAAAGTTTTAAATATTTTCGAAACATTTCGTAAGAAATTTACTATTGTTTAAAATTAACGTGCAACAATGATTTGCATTTTCTATCTAATGAATTAATATTTACTTTTACAAGTTATTCCAAATTTTTACTCTATTTTCATATTTATCTAAGCTAATCAGGCATATAAATATTCATAATATTAAAATCTCATCTTGATTTTAAAGAAGAAAGCATAAATAATAAGTTTTATCTTTTATTAAGTATATCATCTGTTTTATAGGACAAACAACTATTACATAAATTTAAATAAATTTTAATTTGTGTTAGTTTTACATTTTTGAAATAGATTTTCTTGATTAAAGTACTATATTGGATATATACCTTTGACGATAGGTTCAATGTAAGATAAACAGAAATTGTTTTTTTCTTTCCTTTTTTCTTTTGTAAACTGCAAAAGTTATAATTTTACTTATAAATTGTGTTTAACATATATAGGTTCATGTCTTTGAAACAATAATATTCGCTAGTTGTTGGGCCAAAGGAGATAGGTTCGATTCCAGTGGCAGCATACGCTAACTATTTTGCAAAGTGAGTAATCCCTATGGTTTAAAGTAGAGTCTTACATTGACATGAAAAGTTATCTATTAAAATACTTTCACAAGATATTATTAATTTCTAACATTATATATAATTCGATTTATGCATAAGAGCCTATAGCAAACATTATACAGTTATCAACATTTTAGTTGTATTTATGGCTCTCCCACTGAGTAAGCAGTTTGAACAATGTTTTTATAAATTACAATGTTCCATAAAAACGTTAAAAAGCAACAGAAAGTGCTATAGCTTCATCTAAAATAATACTTAATTTGTATTAGTTTTATGTTTTTGAAATAGATTTTTTTAATTAAAGTATATTAGATATATACCTTTGACGATACCTACAATCGTCAAAATCATATTTAACTGCTTGTTATGTAGCTCAAACATCCTTTTGATCCAAAAAAATTAGTGACCACGAAGAAAGTTACTGTTTTTATCAAAATTAATTTGTGAAACTCCTACATCTGTAATAAAATGATAAATGAATTCTTTGTGCAGTCCATAAAAAGTCTCTACAATTTCAAAAATATATTACAATACAAATAGATGAAAATTATAGTACAAAATAAGACTATTTGTATGTATTTAAGTTTTTATTGAATCATTTAATTTGAATTTAATTTATTTAAATACATCTCTGTATGAGCACCATTAGCTGCACGAAGCATATCAAGATGATTTCTTGCCATGCTCGCTGTAGCATACTCTCATCAATGTCATCAATGATCCCCTGTTTTAAAAGAGTCATGTCCCACAATTTTATTCGACACATCATATTTTTAGCATGACCGCATAGAAATAGAAGAAAATGATACATGGTGTGAGAAATATCCAAGGTTATGTTAAAGACATCATGTGTCGAAATATCATAATCATAATATCTTAATCATATCACGTATCATAAGATCTTAAAAATATCATGTGTCGAACAAAGGTAAATCTATAACACAGAATCACTGATGAAATTGTCACTACTGATGAAGGTATTCTACAGCGTACATGCTAAAAAAATCGAATGATATGCTATGTGCAATTAATATAACATATTGAGGCAATTGGGCCTGAATGACCGAATGGCTAGCGCTATGGAGCTCGGTACCACAGGTTTCGGTTTCGCGTCCCGGCGGTGCCATGGATGTTCGTAGTGGTTCGGAATCCACTTTAATTTGTAGGTCCCGGTCCTAATAGGATCGTAGAGCGTTGCGGGGGCATTGTTACTCCGCGTCCGTGACTATTCACGCACCCACTGGGTAATGCAAAGTGAGTAACGTCTGTGCAGCGCTTGCCTTAAAGCATCCAAGACCAAACTGTCTAAGTGTTTTCCAGCTGCATTGTTTGCTAAGTGTTTGCCAGATGAACAAAAAAAAAAAAAATATTGAGGCAATTAAATTCTACAAAAAATGCCTCGTTTTGGACTAATTTTCACGTACGTGTCTTTCAATATACCTTTTTAATAATTTTATGAAATTGTAAAATATCTTTATGGAAACATTTTCCTAACCTCTTTCTTTTTAGAATTCTTTATGTTTTGAATTTTTAAAAATCATGAATAATAAATTTCATTATTTAAAAAAGGAAAATCATTATATATGTTGAGGATTAATTAAGATTGTGAAGACCTTGATGAATCTGTATGAAAGGTTATAATGAGTTTGTTGTGTTTTATAGATAGATAAATTTACCTTTGTTTTTCGGGATTGAATAATGAATAGCGTTTAAATTCTAAAGGGCACGCGAATTTATAATCATTCAATGTCGAAATAATAAAATATATTAATGACAGTTTTATATTAAAAATATATTAATGGTAGTTCTTCCTGAATGAAAAATTGTCAGTAAGTTATTATGTTTAGCCTAAAAAGCTCAATATTTTAACTTGTTGACAAGACATTTTGAACAAAAATGCGTAGAATTGTGTAGGTTTACGTATACGTTTATGTATATAGGTATAGTATACGTTTGTATACATAGGTTTTATTATTATACATGTAATAATTTTAATGAATTATCAACAGAAAAGAAATACTAACAAAATAATTAAAATTATATTAAATGAAATTTCATGTTTGATAAAAAATTTTGTGCTTAGTTTCAGAAATTATTTATGGCTTATACCACCAATATCAGTAAAAATCATAAAGTAAAAGACGTTTAAAAATACATTTTAAGGGTACTTATATCATGTGATACTTACATAATAATATTATCAATGATGTCATCCTTCCGAATCAAGAAAGACTGGTATTAAACTCGTGAAGCAATGTTAATTTTTAATCTATTCTTTGGATGGGGGATAAATCTGTAAGCTAGAAAAACCCTCCATTAATTTCGAAAGAGAAGTTAAATGGGACTGAGCCGCTCAGGTCACCAAATGTTTGCTCTAAATTACGATGGTAACGGGTATCAATATTATACCTGGTAACGTTGAATCTGCTACATATGTATTATTCTAATGGAAAATAACAACATACTAATATGTGCGCAGTATAACTGGTATCAATATTATATCTGGCAACGTTGAACCTGCTATATATGTATCATTCTAATGGAAAATAACAACATACTAATGTACTTACAACATACAGTGTAACTAGTCTCCGATGACATACCGGGTAACGATGAATCTACTGCATATCTGTCATTCTAGTGAAAAATAAAATATACTAAAATGCTTTATATTATTAAATAAAAGAAATGTCTTGTGTAGTTGTATTCAGTTGCAAATTTCTGTATTAAAAATCAATTTTGTCTGTTTAAAAAATACAATGTAATGTTAAAAAAAAAATCATATATTTAGAATTGTGCAGCAACTTTTTAGTATTTAGATATTATTCTTAATGACTTATTGCATTACTTTAGTAATTTACCGCATTATTTTTAATAATGTATTGCATTTTTGCATTTTTATTTATATAAATTAATAACGCACAGCCTTTAGAAATTCCAACTAACAAAAGATTAAAAAAAAAAATGATCAAAGATCTTAAAAAAAAAGGAATTGCGAAATATTATCCCACCGCCATCAGATTAATTTACGGTATCAAAATTTCTGCTGATAAAAAAACCTCATGTAAATCTTTTATCGTTTTATTCTAAGGAGTCTACATCCAGATAAATATCTGCATTTTACTTTTATTGAAAATATTTTATTTATTTCGTAACTTAAAGAAACACATTAAGAAATGCCTCTGTCATATTTGCATTGTAAATATTGCATGATAAGGAACAACAAAACCCATAAAAGATTTCAATTTGCAAACTTCTTTCAAAGTAACCGTAATCGAACTTCTTTAGACCCCTGTTATGAAATTTTGTGCGAAATTGCAAAAATATCAAATGATTTTTTTTTTCCATCTTTCTATTACTTTCAAATTATATGGTTCAGTATAAAAAAAATAATAAAAATTCAAAAAATCAGTTCAAAAATAAATTTTCAAATTACTTTTAGTATTTGAAAATGCCGAATTCTTTCAAATAAGGAGTCAGTAATATTACGAATAATTTAGCGGCAGATTTGACTGAACAACAACAACAACATGATATTGCTTTTTCCTTTTCGTTCCTTTTATTAAGTGCATGTCGTTGTTGTTGCCATTTGGAAAATCGAAATTTGAAGATTTTTGCTGAAAATAAGTAAAGGAATAGCAAAATAAAGTGAAATGTTAAAAAAAAAAAAAAAAAAAAAAAAAATAGAGGGTTTTGTATAACAAAACAAATATTTGATATTTTTTTCTCTAAGTTGAAACTTACAGTGAGATTCCAAAGATTTGAATTACTGAATATTTTTGGTTGCTTTTGATTTTCAATGCTAAAAAATGGGTATTTTTCTAAAAAATGCATGTTTGCATTTTTGTTCATTTTAAATATTTAGTTTTTGATCATCTAAATTGGATAGGAAATATTTATTTTAAAATAATTTAAAGTATTTACTTTATGTGAAAAACGGAAATCTGTAATTTACTCATTTTCTTAATTTCTTCTTTTTCGTCACATAAATTATCACAGAACCAACATTGAAATCACATGCTAAAAAATGTCTTTTTTTCGTTTTTTCTAGACAATTAATTTTCGTCAGTGGTTGTTGCATGGGGTCCTGATGGCTGGCTCTCTGGCGATCTGGGCCGTAGGTTTAGTCCTGGCGGTACCATGGATGTTTGTAGTGGTTCGAAATTCACTTTAAACCGTAGGTCCCAGTCTAATTTGATTGTATGTCTGACAACAACCCCGTAAAAAGAAAAAGCATCTCCTGTCTCGAAATCTGCCAGTAGGCAGACGGCCTTGGGCCAGCGTAGGGCGAGTTGCACCAATGAAGAAAAAGTGGTTGCTGTACATTGAGAGTCACACACTTATATTAGCTAGAATACCGGCAGAGTTTCGAGAACAGTTTACTGCACAGTACTCAGCGTGTACACAAATGTTATATTGTGCAAACATGATATGTATCCCTCTAGAAAACAAAAAACACTGTACTGAAATCAAACAGATAGTTATATAAACACTGAGCAGTCGCACCTGGCTGTCAAGCCCGGAATCTAACTGGAAAAATTACTAAAACAAAAGGCTCAATGGTACAGGATTTTTAGAATATGCCGAACTATCGAATGCTGGATTAAAAAGCATCTATTTTATTGCTTCTTTTTCAGTGTAATGATTCTTCATGAAAGAAATACAAAGTATTCGCTTTTAGCGTGTTTGTGTTTTATTTAATAACGAATATATACAAAGCAATCAAAAAAAATTTTTTTTGTATCTTTGTTTAAATAAGTAGGCAAATTTCTTTTTATTAAATTAAGGAACTTGTCTATTACTAGTGTTAATTGGAAACATATTATACCACTAAATGAATGTAATTGTACGTAAAGATTGTAATTGTACTAATGTAATTGTACTAACGCGTATGGTTTTGTTGTGATTCAAATACATTGGCCCCACCATGGGGCTGTTGTGCCAATGAAGAAGAGAATTCCTCATTAAATAATCACAAAGCATTCAAGAACAAAAATTGAGTTTCTGAATTTGAATGTTAATTAGTTTTTTGAATGTTAATTATGAGTGTATGAATAATGCATAAATCTCTGTTTAAACTTCTTTGTGTTGCTCTTTTTTTTTTCAATTCCTTCTATTAGCTCACACTCTCCCTATATATATCTAGTTCAAATTTTCAATCGTCAATAAAATACTTTTTATTCATCCACTCAAGTTCAAAATACATTATTTTTGAACTCGTAGTGGATGACACTGGGTGTTAATACGGATTTTCAAATATTATCCATTCATTAAATTAAATTAATTAATTTTAGTTTTTTAGATTTAAGTTGCTTATGGTTAGACGGCTCCAGATAAACTTAAAAATAATGAATGAAAATTATTTATAAAGGACTTTCTGCAATAGAGTGAAAAAAAAAGTAGGAATTGACTTAAATTTTTTTTTTTATATTACTTGTTTAATTGTTTAATTCCACATATCAATATCATTCAAAATCCCCTATTTACAATTTTTTTTGCAGACGATGCATTTTTTGCACTTTCAGTTCGTAATTCCTCATTAAATAAACTCAAAGCGTTCAAGTTGTTTTTTACATGTTTTGTTTCGTTTTCTTATATTAATTTTGTTTGTTTACCTTTTTTTTTTGTGTGTGTTTGTATATATTTGTTTACGTTTGTTTTGTTTCCATTAGTTAGTTTCATTTGTATAAGTTAATAAACTTGTCTACTGTCGATAATTGTTAGAAATCGTTTAAAACACTTAATGAAGTTCTAATAACGTATAAATCTACATATTAAACATTTTTTAAAAAATTTATTTCAAATAAAAGACATTTTCAGTTCAACATTCTCAGGCGTCTTGGGGTTGTGCTATCACCACTAACGGGTTTTCCGATTTATAGGGCCCCATCGGTGACCGAAGGCCGCAAAAGCTTTTTAGCGGAAGATTAGCTTAAAATGGCTCTTAACAGGGCGTGTTTGGAACCGACTAAACGCATTCCAATAACAGCTAATGAAAATACTCAGCGAACCAAAAAACAGCATCAATTGGAATGACCATTGGGCGTACCGTTTAACTCTGATAGCCGCGATTAGGATTGCAAAAAAAAGAAAAAGAAAAAAAAAAAAAGAGTCTATTTTAACCAGAGTAGATTGAATGGATGCAATGAAGGACAGAAGTGGTTTTTCTTAATTGCGTGTCAAAACGGCCATTTGATGCTTTGGAATTAAATGCCTCCATCGAAATGCCTCCGGGTTCGGGACGGGGACACACCTTCCCGGTTACAGTTACATGTCGATAGATAGCGCGGGTTCAAAATTGCCATTTAAGAAGAAGTGTTGTTTTTCTTCTTTTTATTTATATCGAAAAACATCAGCAGCAATAATAATGAATGTTAATCTCGAAGAATATAAGGGTTCGGTTTTTTTTTTTTTTTTTTTTTTTGAATGAGAAGATGGATGGGGTATTTTAATAAAACCATTCGGGAAAAAAAGCGAGCGACGAAACAAAATATCTGTTAAACGGTATATAAATTGCCTTCTTTTCTCTGAAATTTATGACTTTTTTATATTCAGTTAAAGGGGTAAAGAAAAAATGGGTATACTATAAAAGCAATTATTCAGAAATATGAACCGATTTAACGCCTTAGCGGTGGCTGTTAAATCATTGTCCGCGTTTCGTGATAAATTGAGTAGCTTTGATTTATCCGTTGTTGTTGAGCTTACATATTTTTTGTATAGCCTTCGAATGTAGTTAATAATTTACTTACTGTTATATTTATTGTTGGTTATCAGATATTTTAATGTAGTGGTATACATTAAGTTAAGGTTAATTATACACATGTTTAACCGTCAGAATAATGTTATTGATGCTAATTGATGACAAATAAAGCACTTTATTATATTTCCAAAACAAAATACCTTTTTATCTATCATTTAACAGTTTTATGTTGTTTTCTGAATGCCCTCTAATTCGCCCAAACCTATTCGCAAATACAGTATCATTCAATGGTCATGGGATAAACTTAGAGAGGTGGTGCAATTTAATAAAATATACATTTTTTTTTTTTTTATGGGAATTTGGAATCGCGTTGAACCAATAAACATAAAAAAAATGAAACATAAAAGAGGAAAACATTATTTATTTACAGCATCATAGCAAGAGTTTCTTTGATTCAATGTTTGCAATAAATGCTCAAAATTCCGACCACCAACAGTAATACATGCTTGGTAGAGTCGAAGTAGGGATTTAATGAAAGAATAAAAACTGTAAAAAATAATTTCTGATTTGTAAATGTGTAAAAAAATAGGCGAAATGTAACTTTTAAATATATATTTCTTTTCTGTTCATGATCACGTAAGACGTTCCTTTTTTATAATTTTATATCTAACTTTAGGCTAGCATACAGGGCTACATTTGCCCCTGGTTTTTCATTTTTTTTTTTTTTTCGTGGTTTAAATATTCTATATACGAAATGGTATTATGCTCGCCCCTGTACATTCTTTAAAATTCAGATCTAAACTTCCGACAAAACATCTCATATTTCGAAATTTGCCAATTTGGCAGACGGCCTTGCCTCGCTATGGGACTGTCGCGCCATTGAAGAAGAAATAGAAGAAACTTCCGATTGCCCTGTGTATAGATCAGGGGTGGGCAAACTTTTTTTCGGTCGAGGGCCAAAAATCGAAAAAAAATAAGTTTGGCGGCCAAGAAAAAATTTCTAAAATTTTAAAAACTATATACAAGTATTATAATTTAAATATGTTAATGAGACGAATGAAATTGCGATTTCATTTTTAAAATGAGTTCGAGGTGAAATGGAATGATTCTAAGGAACGAGGCTAAAGACTCATCTGTCAGTCTACTTCTGAAATAATTCTTTCTAAGGTTCATAGTTGAAAACACTTGTTCACATAGATAAGACGAAGTGAACATAGCACTGATTTTCTGGGCGTGAGATGTTAAATTCGGGAAACTTACTTTCGATAATGTTTTGTAAAATTATGACTTTGGCATGTTTAGAAACAACTGCTTGAGATGATTGTTAGATTGCAACTCAAATAATTCAATCTGCAAATCAGACTTCTCTGCTAGACAATTTACATTGAAAGGCATGGTGAAAATATCAATTCTGTTTGAATGGCACTGAAATCTTGAAATCTGAGTTCGAACTCATGTTTTGTAGAACAAAAATAGAGAAAGTAAAAAGATCATCAGTCCTTTGAAAAAAAAGAAAATAATAATAATATTTAATCAAAAGTAGAAAAGGAGATGGGTAATATATAAATATATTTTCTTTAATTTGTTTCGGACCGGCAAATTAAAATTTTATCCGCTGGCCGTAGTTTGCCCATCCCTGGTATAGATTATATCTCATAATAATACGAATGCTACTTTAATGCATTAGCACATATTACATAAAAATACAAAAAAATACATTACATAAAAAGTACATTGCATTCGTATATTGCAATAATTTTGTATACATAAGAATGATTTTAAAGTTAATTTCAGCCTCCATGTATTCCATTTCATAGTAGTAGCTACCTCAGTGCAAGCTTTTAGTTTAATGAGACAGAGATTTATCGCATTATTTTTTGTACATTTCCGTTTTCCGTGAAGGAACCCGAACATAAATTCCCTCCCACGCGCTGAGCCAATCCGTCGTTGTTTATCTTTTCCATTAGAGATTCAATCCGTACCTTACTAAGAACGATGATTCATGACTCGTTCAAAACGACCACGCACGTTTTATTTTTAGTACCACTCTTAGAGCAATTACACATTAGAATTCGATTTGACCCACATAACGTTACCGTTTCTAAATTTCAAAATTTGGAAGGTAGAAGGAAAGAATTTATTTGTTTATTTATTTGAATATTTTATATATTTTATGGTGGTCATCACCTCTGGCCTTTTTTTTTATGCTATTTGTGATTCTTGAAGAAATATTGTCTTGTTTTGAATTCTATGAACATTAGTATTGGTCATTTATCTTTCATTGAGCAATGCCGATTTATTGTCCTATAAATATTATGTGACAATCCTGAATAATTTATACATTCATATTTTGTAATGAAAAAGACTATGAATTTTTTCAAATTAAAATATATGGTATTAAACCTGGAATGCATAGAGCTCTGTCCGTCAATGCAAAAATTTTTCAGAATTTAAGGAAAAATTAAAACAGAAAACATGAAGCAAATTTAGTTTAATAAAAAGTAAACTTTTAATTATTAGATAAACATTTCATTCAATGTTTTCTAATTTTATTGAAGAATAAAAATTAGATCATGTTTCAATAACACGCTAATGCAATGTTAATGTAAGTAGATCAATATCTAAGTAATATTTTTATATGTATTTATTGTCAAAAATATATGATCCATTTTAAAATTGTGCTCAAAAAAATTTATGTATTACTGTGTGTATTTTTGCTAAATAATGCATAAAAATGAGCAGGCCTATTTGGATCAATACATTTTTTGAACATTCATTTTTAAGTATGAATATTAAAAACATTCGATAAATAAAAAATTATTCGACTCATTAATTTGGAATCTGACTGCCTGATTGCACATATAAAGCATTGTATTCTTATTTACTTTTTGTTACATTATATTAATTATTTTTCATTACACATGAAAATTAATGGCGGAAAATCCACTGATAACACTGATCCGGCGGAAAATTCAATGACAACACCAACAAGAGGATTGAAATTAGCAAAACATTTGGGTGGGTAACATATTTATTTGATTTAAATTTCAACGCCACAAGTAAAAGATCATTTCAAATGTAAAATGGTGGTACATTAAAAACGTACATTATAGTTTCCACTATTTTAAATACATACATGCATTATGTCAAGCAGGTACCATATGTCATTTTGTGGAATGGACTTCCAAGTCTGTTGCATTCTGTCAGCAAATTGTTCATTCTGGCTGTGGATGATGTTGGATTTGTCATCCAATAATGCCTATTTGCTAGATAAAAATATCTGGTGAAAGAAAATGTTCAACACTCTGTATAACAGGTGGGTTGACTACACCGGTATGGAGATGTGCATTTTCTTATTGAAAACTCCATCTGTAATAGTGATCCAAAATAGCAGCACAAGTGATTCAATCACCAATCTGACATATAAATATGTTGTGAAGGTGCGTGCGATAATGACAAAATGCTCCTGCTTTCATAGGAAATTACTCTGCATACTATAATTCGCTAGTGTGCCTACGACGCAGACAGATTAGCTCCACCTGTCGTACTTCTAACCAACATAGGGACATCACTGGTGCCAAGAAAGAAAAGGCTATTATTTGAGAGATCCCAACAGATCTCCACTCTTCTCTCCAATGAGCTCCAGTTTGACACCACATAATGACATGAACGCTACAGAACATCTAGCTCGGACATGTCAGGTCAATAATCGATGTGTTTTCATTTGCTTCTTTACTTTGCTGGCAACAGAATGTCGAATTCTGCTAAAAATGCAGTGCGATGCATTACAGCCATGCGATGGGTAGTACGGCCGAGTATCTCAGTAGTGGCCTGTGCGCGGCCGGTACTCTAAAATCAGTATAAAAACAAAACACAATGTCATCATTAATTAACTACTCAAGATTAGTTCCATCTGTAACAGCAAGAAAGGAAAGAGTAATGTTTTAAAACATGGTATTCTAGAAACATTTTTCGTCAGTACTTTTTTAATCTATGATCTTCCAGTATATATTGTTAAAAAAATTTCCCGTAGTTTGCAATTTCCATAAATTTTCCCTATTTTCCTTATTCTCTCACATTTCTTCCAAGAAATAGTAAATTACTCCATCAAAAGCTACACTACAATTTCACTCTCCCAGGCTACTAATTAACATGAATCCCTGAAAAGGGCAATAAATCCTCTTACTCAGATGCTGAACGATACAAATCATTGATTGTAATCCATCAATCAATCTAACATGGGACTCTATTTTTGCTATATTTAAACAGACTACATTGAAAAATCTTTTTTTTCAGGCCTCATCAGCTCTGAACAGGAGTTTATTCTGTTTGATCCATGTCCTCAGAATACGGCGATAGATGTGTCTTTGACTGAAATCCCAAATATCTAGTGAGCAGAAACAACATGGTTTAAAAATCTGAAGGTATGTATTCTTGATAAAGCTATACTCAAGTTATTATAAATTATTTCCTTTCAAGTTTTTCCTTTATTTCGGGTTTTACGGATTTCCTGAACAATATACTTTCACACTCGTAATTGTATATTTCGTATTAATTTTCGCAGTTTTTTTTTTATCTACATATGGTGTTATTATCAAGCAAACTTTCAATTTTTGCGTTTATCAAATGATTTTCAGTTTCTTTGTTGCAACTCATGTGACCTTTTGATCTTTTTTTTTTAAAGGTCTGATAATGAAAATGTATTTTTATTTTAAATATAATTCGTGCATAGTGAATACAAGTAGTAGCTTTTGGCACGCCAAATGGTCGTGTTTCTAATACATTACTCATCAGTCATCCTTTGATTCTTCTCGTATGGTATGTTCTTTATATATAATTATAATATAAGTAAATCTCTAAAATTCAAAAGAATGCGAATCTTTGTTTCATTCTTAACTAATGAGTTATTGTCATCTTATGTTATGTTTATACTTGATTTCTTTGATTATATGTTGTTAAAAAATTTTAACAAAATTTTAACAAAAAAACTTTTAACTATACAAATTTTAACTATATCTACAAACACAATATTCTACTCACGGAAACTGCAGAACTACAGAAACATGCTACTACGGAAACATACAGAGGATACTTCACACACACAAAAAAATAAATAAATCGTGATAAATTCCTACAGGCACCACTGGAAGCCATCTTCACCAAAAAATAAGTAATAAATAAATAAAATACAAAAGCAAAAACTGTCAGATTCCCTCTGCTCGCCTGTCACGTGGCCCAGTGATCGGACCAATGAAATAAACGCCAATAATCTCTTATCACGTTCTCTGGAATTGAATTGATGGTTTCATATAACACACTTCGCAGTGCCATTGATGAAGCAATTACCTCCTCCAGGTAAGTTCAGCCAGAAGTTGCTGTCAGGAGTTGTCAGACAGTGGGAAAATAAAAAAAAAAAAAAAAAGAGCCAGCAAAAGGGCAGACATAGGAATGAATGATTATGTTTTGTGATGGTGATTGTAGGAAAAGGGAGGAACTGACAACGCGTCAGCGTTCCGTGGCTAATTTGGCTGATGCACTCTTCGCATATCAATGATTCCCGTTGAATTCATTTGAAGCACAAATTATTGCCGTTTAACAAGTGTAGCGTAAAGATAGGACCCATAAGATTGGGTCGCTCATCAAGATTTTTAGCGCTCATCACATGTTTACTGTAATTAATTAGAAGTAGAGGTGTAAAATAGAGCACTTTGAAAATGTATGGGCTTGTGTTTTGTTTTGAAGTAAAATATTTCGATTAATTAGTGAATAAGTTTATTATTAATTAACTAAGATGTTTTTGATTTCTTAGATTCTTTAGAATATTTTTGTAACATAATTATTTTATTAACTAACATCTGCTCAATCGTATTTAACAGATCCTAAAAAGTTATAAATTTATATTACAGGAGAATATTAAAAAAAAATTCAAAATAATTTTTAAAAATTAAAGAATTTAGTCTAAGCATCTCAAATTTCAAAAGGAACTAAAAAAAAATCTTAAAATTCAAAAGAATCTGAGAATTTTAAAGTTGAAAGGTATATATATATATATATATATATATATATATATATCAAATTAAAGTTCCTCTCTGAAAATTAATTTCATTTCATGTTAAATTAAACTGCAGATAAATTTCAAATGTAACAGAAAAATTGTATTTGCGCAATTCTAAAATCCTTAGAGATATTAATCTGGGTTTGATATTGACAACTTAATGGTAGGGTTGCTTCCAAAGAAGAGGAAAGCCAAACCTCTCAAATGACGCCACAAAAGGAAATTCTTTCATAAAAGTAGTGGCAAAATTTTGGTGAAGTGTAATAGATCCCCTTGGAAAACACTGAATCTGCTACATCTCTACCATTGTCAACCCTGGGAAACATTGAATCTTCTATATCTCCTTTTTGCAGCTATCAACTTTGGAAAATGAATCTGTTTCATTTCCACCGTTGTCAACCCTGGAAAGTATTGAATCTACTACGAATATGTAGTTTTAGAAGCGAATAATTTAGGTGTAAGTGACCAGCACGGAGACACACCCCGTAGTAACATAGCGTAGAAAACGTAGTTCGAATCTGAACCCACTTAGGGTGTAAGAGGCTTCAGTTTCGAACTTATTCTCGATGTCTACTACAGTCACTACTTACGAAACTTGGAGACTCAATGGTGATTGCGACAAGAATCTCTCATCTGTTATGACATCAACATTGAGTCTACTATATATCTTCCAATGTAAAACCTAGCCCCCTGAATCTGCTACATCTCTGTCGCTGTCAACCCTGAAAACATTAAATCTACGAAAATCTAAAAACGAAAAGTTTTGGTAAAAGTGCCCTGAGTTACCAGATTCGCACACCACCTATAGTAACCCTCAAATGTGTATAACATGGTGTAAAGGGATAAAGAGCACCGCATCCATTGTCAAGCTGCTCGAAGGTCGTTTAATAGCATCCATTTGACTCATCACTCACTTCTCTTGTTTTCCAAAAAAAATATTAAAATCAATGTATTTACATTTTTTTAATATTTTAATATTCATTTGTTTATATGAATTTTGGAATGTATGTGTGCTCTGCGTTTAAATCACAGCAACTATGTTTTGTACATCACTATTACTGTGTGAATAATTAAACCAGACAATCTTCTACCTACACAGATGTCTACATTCATTCCAAACAAACAAACAACAAAAAAAGGATGACATGAAACCCGATGATTAGAGACGAAGAGAGATGTTGTTCGAAATGCAATTCTTGGCTATAAAGTGGCATTTAACTGAGACAAAGAGCTCATTTGCGACATGTTTACTGCCTTCTAAAAATGCATTTTAACATCAAGAGGAGAGGATGAAAAAGACCCTCCCCGTCAGACTGCCGATGTTTAACGAGACTTTAAACACGCTATAAAACCCCGACATCGGTTGCCGCCGCGCCACAGGTGGCATGGCCCATATCTGCTCGAGGGTCGCCTTAATTGGTCTTTAAAGGCAATCTATGGCTGGAGCGATGATAGGTTTGCGTCACTGCAAGAATGTTGCCTGGAAGCTTCTTTTATTTTTCTAAGCCAGCTCGACAGTTTCTTAAGTGTGTCGTCCGTAAATTGGGTGTTTCTTTGTTCTGTCGAGAGCTTAACTGCAACCGCAATAGCATCCATCAACAACTGAGACACAAAAATTCGGATTCATCTGAAACCTTTTTGGATCTTTTTTTTACCAAATGCTTTTTTTGGTCCATAAAAATGATTTTATTATAATCGAAAATATGCACCGTTAGAATTATGATTAAAACAATTTTTTTTTTTTTTATATTGTGCCTATGTTTTATATTATAGAAGTTCAAATATACACTCATGTCCATAAATTAAAGATAATTCAGAATCACACAGAAATTGAACAAAGAATTTCACCTGTAGAATTATCACACGCATCTACCACCAAGAGAACACCATTAAACGACACCGTTAAGGTGGTGCAGGATGGCTCGTTTGGGGAGGAATTATTCTTGGTTCCAGAACTGACCTGCATGTTCAGAGTGTAACGATGACAGGCCACATCTATCGGGATGTCATTCTGGAACAACATGTACGTTTGTTTCGGTGCGCCATGGGTGCTGAATTTCTGTTTCTGGATGACAACGCCCGTCTTCACCGTGCAAACATTGTAGACGAATGCCTTCAATTGGAGGATATCACCCGTATGGATTGGCCAGCATACTCACCGGACTTGAATCCAATAGAGCATGAGTGGGATATGCTTGGCCGACGAATTGCAGCCCGTCAACCCCCTCCCACCTGTCAACCGGAACTTCGGAGGGCATTTCTTGATGAGTGGTGTAATATTCCCCAAGATCAGATTGATAATTTGATACTCAGCATGCCTAGGAGTTGTAAGGCCTGTATTGCATCGTCCGGGAGACATTCTCCATATTAACCATCATACTAACGTTATACTGTTTTTTGTAAATAGGTTCTTTTGAAATTTACTCCAGGGAGTAAAAATCGCAATTTTTATTAATTATGTCAAACATATAGCATCTTTTTGCTCTTTACCTTTTTGTTTAATAAATAGACTTTACAAATAAGTCAAATTTGTTTTGCTTCTGTCTCTTTCTTTGCCTGAACTTCATTATCCTTAATTTATGGACATGACTGTAAATGTATTCGTTCGGACAAAAATCATAAATATGATCCTCTTATACATAGCCGAAACAATACATCGCTGCTATTATCATAAGCTCACTCATTATTAGTCATAAGCAATAAATTACACGAAACTCTTCTTTAGCCTTCTCAGTATTGAAGGATTACTTTTTTTTTTTAAATCTTTTCTCCGCGTCCTCATTCCGGTATTTAGGATTGTGTAGCCCCCTATCATTTAGACAACTATTTAGTGTGTATCATCTACCATATTAATTCCTACTACTTAATATGTACATCGTTGAAGGTTATGCATACCACCAACATCCCACCAACGGGTGTTTGAGAGTAAGACACTGCATTTCGGGAGGATTTTCCGGGATACTGCCATACATTTCAGTGTCGTATGGGAGAAAAAGTCTTTTACTTCTCGTTAAGTGCGCTTTAGGTTACTAAGTAATTGCCCCAAAGCTTCACGCTTACTGTGGTTTCAAAGAAACTGTTTGTGTCTGTGCACTGATATTTGAGACTAAAATGTAAAAAAGAGGAGGGTGGGCAACTTCACTTGTTGCAAGGCAAATACTGGTCTACCAAATACTCACCTTGCTGCCGAGCAGACCTTAACATGTTCGATCTATTCCCACTGATGTGATGCAAAATTAATTTCGTTACCTTCAAATAGAATAAGTTGCATCTGCCGAGTTAACGCAATTAAATAATCACCAATGCGTCATTTTAAATCGAAAACAAAATTTTCCATTTAAAACGGTTTAATGGAAAATTATCTAAACTGAAATGTTTTCTATTTAACAAAATTTTTGCAAGTGAACGTTTTCTCTACTAAAGTGTCAGTGGGTAGTAGGCTATTTGTCCTATGTTATAGCCATAGTCTCGTTGCTAAATTATACTTTATTCTATTTTATTTTTGTATTTTTCTTTATTCATTGCACCATTCAGTGTTTTGTGTATTTAGAAATATATTTTGTACAAAGATGTATCATCAATTACATTTCGCACTTAAAATACATATGGTGCTTGAAATAGCAATACCAATTTCAATAGTGATTTTAAAGTCAGTCATCAATTAAAACAATATTTGATATCGGAATTAAAAAATATGTTTTTGCGAATGCCAGTTGTTTTGAATTTGGTAAACTGTGATTCTAATAAAGACAGAGATGAAGCAGATTCAGCGTTACCCAGTAGGCACAGCGAGAAATATTTTTATATAGTATCCTCAAAGCGCCTGCAGATTTTGAAATGAACCTTGGCATCTGGAGATTCAGAGTACCCTTTCGTCCTCGAGACCGGTTCGTAAGAGTTCAAATCTGCAGATCTATGGAAACTCAAAGCAGATACTTAATTCAAACCAACAGATTTATCGTGAGCATCCCCGTGATAGATACGGATGTTAACTTTTGTTGAGTTTCGAATTCACCGCTCTTCAGCCAAGAGGCTATATTTCTCTTCGATAAAGAAAACCAAGGAATAAGAAATATTAAGGCCGGTATGTCCTGATATATATTAGATGTTCTGGGATGCGCTGTTATATTTAGATATATGTAAACAGAACATCCTTCAAGAATAAAGTAGATTATTAAGACATCAATAAATTTAAACGAAAAGAATGAATTGCTAAAATATTTATTGGTTAAAATATTGCTTAAAATGTCATTTAAATCATTATGGTAATCGATCCCGTTAGAGCTAAAAAATTTTAAATAATGTTTTTGAAAATTTTGTTGATGCTATTGTTAAATTAGGTTATCAAATATTGGCAAATATGAAAATTAAATTATATAGATCAATACTTTTTATTAAAATGTGGCTAACATTTAATAAATATATATATATATATATATATATATATTGACTTAATGTAAGCACTCTAATTAAAAGAAAGCTGGAAACATATCGCATTTACTTGTTAAATATAAACATATATTTTTTATTCATGCATCGAACTAAAAGAATAATATTATTCTTAACTATTGCTAAATTTAACTCATTCATTTAAAGCAAAAATATAAAAAATATTTTAATAAAAATGACAGTAGTTCATCATTAAATAAATATATTTAAAACCTTTTAGTTCAGCATTTACATAACACCATTAAAAACATAGTGTTGAAATTTCATTAGATTCAAAAAATTATTATAACTGTTATGATATGACGCCGTAGCAAAAAACAGTTATTCAGAAATTCAAATTGAAAGTTTTGAATTCATGAATTCAGTGTTCTGTTAGGAGCTGTATCTCGACTAAGCAGCTGTATCTCGACTTCTAATGACCCTAGAAATACTTTCAAAATTGTTTTAGAAACCTAAAGGTATGATAATTTGATGTTTAAAAAAGCAAAACAATGAAAATATTTGGATGTTTTTTATGAAAATTGTGATTTGAAAGGGATTATACATTTATGTTAATACAATCTACGCTAGATTCCAAAACTAAATTCATATCGAATTATTTATAATTTTATCGCTATTATAACTTATGCCTTACAGATATTATATAAAAGGAAAACCTTATAATTTTTTTTGTTTTACATTTACGCAATAATTTGTTTTAAATTCTATGAAATAATTGCTTGTTTACAATATACTGTGTGTCATTCTGATATATATAATTTCGCTTCTTTTAACGGATGGTTCCAAGAAATAAATCTGAATAAGAGATAAGCATCTAAACATGAAAAGACAAATGAGTCAATTAATCACCCATCAAGATAAACCACGCTACTTCTAATATCAGCATGTCCTGATAGTTGCACTTGTCACGAACGCATCGGATATCCTTTTCGACAAACACGTATCACTAATTCACTTCAAATTATTCCATCTGTTGCTTTGCTTGAAGCAGGCTCGCATTGCATGTCGCATGGGCAAAAACATTTCTGACAATGCTCACATTCTTCGCTGTCAAGATGATAACCTGAACAAGGACAAAAGATAAGCCCATGTGCACATTGGGAGAAAGTGGACTTGACAAATTTGAAGAACGTTATCTCCATGGGAGGTTCCAGCGTCTGGTCTGGACAGTGTACCATATTTTTCACCACTCTGAAACCGGATTCTGCTTTTTTGGTTCAACACAAGCAGAATGCCATGTCATTGTGTTGCCTCTTTTTGAATGATTTGAAGACTAGTTGCTTTTAACCCCTGTTGCTACCATGTTCACAAATTTTACACGGTTTGACGGCAGTTACTTTTATGCATCATCTCCTTTGAAGACAAAAACTGTTACGGTTTCGGATTGAAATAAAAGGCTAGCTGCTTGGTGATGCATTATAGCAGATTGTATATATATATATATATTTGCGCTTTTTTTTTGGAAAATAAGAGTTAAAAGGTCATGATGGCTACTTGAGTTATTGTGGGTTGAGAAATTTTTCAAATGTGGAAGACTTATTGTTTTGTTTACAAAAGTCGAAAGTTTCGAAACACGGAAAATCCTTCCTGTTTCCTTTTTTGACCTTTTCGAACAATGCTGAATGGTCAAACTGGCAAAGTGCGCCAACAATAACATACATAACGTACGCAAACTCTTAACATAAATACTTGACAATAAATTTGTCACGAGTGAAAGGAAATATTGGAGAACAAGTTTTCTTTAAAATGGCTTGTGTAGAATATTTTTGAGTTAAAATAAACAGGAAAAAAAAATCAATGAATTTTTTTTTTTATATTTGTACCAGGTATTAGTTTTAAAAATTGATAGTTATGTAATGGTATTTACTAGATACTTATTTCCATAAAGCATAATCGATCGCATGTATAGGGAATTATATAATAAGAAAGATCGTTTCGCGTTGGTGGCGCCTTTTGATTTCTTTTCTCCCAACCTCTCTACGTATTGTAACATCTCTAAACCTATAACTGCTTCAAGATGAAGGCCATTTTCAGTTGATTAGGGGAACACTTTAAGTTTCATTTGTAATGGCACTTTATATATATATATATATATATACAAAACTCTGGATTATTATACAAAGAAATAAAAATGAAAATATAAATTTTATCATAAGTGCACTAATAAATCACAAGTGCAGTGAAGTCGGAGATTTTCAGAGTTCTCTAGTCTACGTCTAATCTAATTGCCTGTTCTGCGGCAGAGCAGAAATATCACACGGTGTGATGCACGAAACTACAAGAGGTTCACTTTGGAAAACAGGCGGAAACCCCGGCCTATTCAGTCATTTAAAAAAAAAAAAAAACTTCTGGTTAGCTCATCGCAGAACTCTCTCCCTTCTTCATCAAAACCTCTCTTTAAGACAATTCTCACTTCCTCATTGGAATAGACATTTCTCTGCTCATGGTCAAATTACCCATCACGCTGGAATAACTCATAGTGTGTTAATTTATTCAACTCATTCTATTCGATTGTCGATGATTGAAATTTCTCAAATAATATACCAAAACGTGTAAAATATGTGGTTTAATGAGGATTACTTCTCAAATAATATACCAAAATTCACAAACAACACATATATTAAAAACATTAAATATACCTACTAAACACAACTTTAATAAAAATAAAGTACAGTGTTGCCATAAAATAACTTTTCAAGTTTCGCAGCAACTGCAGCTGTAATTAATGAACAGAACTAAATCAAATTTCATATACAGATTGTGGGAGGTATAGGCAAATGAATTCCACAAAAAAAAATCACTGATAGGAGAAAGTTTGACGCTGTTGTCAAGTACCGACTTGGAATTTTGTACAATTCAGGTAGATTTCCTATCCCCTGATATTACCATATGTGACTTTTTGCTGTAAGGCTACATTAAATGTCTTGTGTATATTGGTGACGTTATAAACATTCGTTCCTTGAAGCAGAACGAAGACAGACTGTAACAAAGATGCGTTTCTTGAAGCAGAACATAAAACAGGCTGTAACAAACCTGCATTTCTTGAAGCAGAACATAAAACAGGCTGTAACAAATCTGCGTTCATTGAAGCAGAATATAAGAAAGGCTATTATAAACCTGCAATTCCTTGAAGTAGAACCGAAGGTTGTTACAAATCTGCAATTCCTTGAAGCAGAACATAAGACATACTGTTACAAACCTGCATTCCTTGAAGCAGAACAGACAGGCTGTTACAAATCTACAATTCCTTGAAGCAGAACATAATACAGGCTGTAACAAATCTGCGTTCCTTGAAGCAGAACATAATACAGGTTGTAACAAACCTGCATTCCTTGAAGTAGAACAGACAGGCTGTTAATCAAAGAACATCTGCAAATCCTTCCTTGAAGCAGAACATAAGACAGGCTGTTACAAACCTGCATTCCATGAAGCAGAACATAAGACAGGCTGTTACAAACTTAAAATTCCTTGAAGCAGAACAGACAGGCTGTTACAAATCTGCAATTCCTTGAAGCAGTGCATAACACAGGCTGTAACAAATTTGCGTTCTTTGAAGCAGAACATAATACAGGTTGTAACAAACCTGCATTTCTTGAAGCAGAACAGACAGGTTGTTACAAATCTGCAATTCCATGAAGCAGAACATAAGGCAGACTGTAAAAAACCTGCATTTCTTGAAGCAGAACATAAAACAAGGCTGTAACAAACCTGCATTCCTTGAAACAGAACAGACAGGCTGTTACAAACCTGCTTTCCATGATACAGAACGTAATATAGACTGTTACAAACTTGCGTCCTTTGAAGCAGAACAAGAGAGACTGTAACAAAACCTCCGTTCCTTGAAGCAGAACATAAGACAGGCTGTAGCAAACCTACGTTTCTTGAAGCTGAACATAAAGATATAATGTTGCATGTGGTAAAGGACTCTCTAATACTGATTAATAAATTAATATTTTCTGCAAGTTTCATTGGAATAGAAAAAGTCTGAGTCTGAGTGAGTTTCATACTGTATATCCTTCAATTCTGTGCTTGTAATTTTTATGACTCGAACATTAATAAAATTTTGCATAATCCATTTTTAATGCGCTCATTATAGTTAATGATTTTTTGGATTCTTCAGCGCTAAAATCTCTTCTATCGATAAATTTTAGTACTTCTTTTGACGGAATTCATCTCCTCCTAACTTTCTCAATCTGTATAAGAAATTCGGTGTCATTCCGTTCATTAATTTCAATTGCTGGTGCCTAAAAACAAGGAACTTATTTTATGACAACCCTGTATTTACTCATAGAAAATGTAAGAAATTTTTTATAATCTATAGAACTGAAAAAAGTTAACATAGAAGAAATATGTTTCTATGCCTATATATCTATGGGCAGAAATATCCTGTCAACAAATTTCAGGAGGAGAAAGGTACAATAGTTAACGCTGAATATGCTACATTCCTTAAGTCCATGTCACTTAAAACAAGTGATATAAAAAAAACATTTAAAGTCAATTTTTTTTTTTTTTCACTCTATTGCAGAAAAGTCCTTTATAAATAATTTTCATTCCTTTTTTTTTAAGTTTATCTGGCGCCATCTATTGGTAGATACATGCAACTTAAATCTAAAAAAACTAAAATTAATAAATTTAATTTAATTACTGAATTAATATTTGAAAAAAAACTGTATTAACGTCCAGTGTCATCCACTACAAGTTCAAAAAAAATGTATCTGAAATTTAATGGATGAATAAAAAGTATTTTATGAAGGATTGAAAATTTGAACAAGATATATATAGGGAGTGTGTGAGCTAATAGAAGGAATTGAAAAAACTCATCAAGACAAGTTATTAAATATATTTTATAATCGATTATATAATTATCTCATTATAATTTCAAATGTTATTTTAAGCAGAACTAGCGGAAGAAATTTAGCATTACGAACAATAATTTCTGAAGAGGTACAAAACAGATTTAAAAATGGAACATAAGAATGAATGCGGTTAAAGAAAAAGTTATATAATTGCATACTTTTTTTCTTGAAAATTATATGCAACTCTTCTAGGGTGGTCCTTCGGGCACAATAATGTTAAAGTATTACAGTTTCAACATAGTGAAAACATAATAAAAAAACGTTTTTTGTGATTGTTATCCTACAATTCATTTAAACAAAAGTATTTGAATAATTTATAAATTTCTGATGTCACAACTTTCATACTAAGAATAAGAATTATACTTATTTTTTTCCTGTTTAATTCAGATAATTTAAATCAACTTTTTTTCAAACTGACTAATTTACTACTTAAATTCATCGAGATGCATAATAATCAGAGAACACAAGGTTAAATTCTTCATCATAGCCTTTTTGTATTAATATAAAATAAGTTTCTAAAATTTCAAGACAGATAAAATATTCGTTCTTATATACAAAATATTAAACATCAAGAAAATTTAAATCCATTCTCTAAGGAAAAGTTTTTTAAAATGCAAATGCAATCAAGTCAGAAAACCAATGAAAAATTTCATTTCTCTTCTTTTATAAAAATTGGAAATCTAAGTTGAAATATTTTATTTCTATTAAAGTGCCTTAGGCAAAAACATTCTGGAACTTTCGGTATTATTTTTTTTTTTTTTTCCTTTTATCGTGTATAAAATTTTCAAAATAAATTAATTTTCTTGGTTTTAAAAAAAAAATCACATAAATTTAGAAAGAATAAAAATTTCAGAATTCTTAATTTCTGATCTTTTCGATTTATTTTAGTAATTCTTTTTGAAATACAACTTTACATAATAGAATATTTTACTTCTAAAATTACATATATTTTGTTTTATTGAATAATATACATTAAAATTTTAATGCTTCATATGAATTTTTTGGGATTTTAACTTTTAAAATTAATTTAAAATGTTAGGATTTCTTTGGCGCTAGGTGTTAAAGATTTCGAGTCCCGGTGGTGCCACGATTGCTTATAGTTCGGAATCCATTTATACAATAGATCCTGGTCTAATATGACAGTAGGGCGTTGGACGTAGAGCTGACAACTCTACCCCGTAAAAACAAAATATCTCCTGTCTCGAAATCTGCCAGTAGGCAGACAGCCTTGGCCCACCATGGGGCTGTTGCGCCATTGATGATGATGATGAGGATTTCTTTATTAACTAATTTAATATTTTGAATCAAAATGGGTTAGATTTTAATAGCATAAATTTATTTGATTAATCAATTAATTTAAATATAATCCCCTACTATGTAATGATTACTTACTAAAAAAATTATAGATAAAATATTTACACTCTTTACGTAATTTTTTTAAATTTAAATTGAGTACTGTGGTTGTTAAAAAATTAAACAGAATAATTCATTTCCCTTTTTTTTAATTACATTTAAAAACTATTCAGAAGTTCAATATTAAATAAGAAGCATTAGAGGCTTAAAAATCATTCATTATTTTAATCTTGAAAGAAATTTCCTATTGTTTTTCACATTAATTATGTATCAATTAATGAAACCACTTCTGAAAACCTCAAAGTCATAATTAATCAACAAAGAATGTACTTAAAATATTAGAAAATTTTAAATAACTATTAAAGAACTTTCTTTGTTAAGAAACACTTATGCAATGTTTTCATGATAAAAAGGATATGATTGATTCTTAATTATATGTTGAAATATCGTACTTTTATGTGTTTCGTTACAATTTAATACTTCTAAATACAAAGTATAGCAGAGTTTCAGTTAAAAACTAATGACATAATCAAGAGGTAACAAAAATTAAGTTATTTAATGCTGATAAGATTTTTTTCTAATTCTTCTTGAATAACAAAGTAAACTTCAACAAATCTAGAAGGGTTTGAATTGTTTGCAACAAAAGTGCCCAATTTAAAATCCATGACTTAAATAAGAAGAATTATTATACTAAGAATTACTATGTCTATATATAATTATATAATAATATAATTATTATATTATATTATAGAATTACATTAAAACTAAATAAATAATATGCATAAAAAGCTCATGAAAGAAACTTAAAAAACCAAAAAAAAAGGTAGTGAAAAAATTGAAAGTTGACGAAGTTGACACGAAAATTCTCACTCCCCAAAAAATACTCGTAATTTTATGGGTAAAAAGTTACAAAAAAATGGTTAAAAAAACTGGAAACTTTTTAACGGCTAAAAAGATACAATAGAATTATCTATTTTTTTTGTATGTTAATGACAGGATTTTTTGTAGGAAATAACAAATTAGATAAATTGTTATGAACGTATAAAAATGGGATAGCTATAGGGGTAATAGAAATCAATTTTGTTATTGTTACATAATAATAATAAAACCAAGCTGTCTGTGTTTGCCAGCTGTATTAGAAAGAAAAAAAAACATAATGATAATAATATACAACATTTTTCAGGAAAAAAAAATTGATGAGTCTGATAAATTAACACATTTTTTTCACGCTGCTTTTTTTTTTTTTAAAAAAAAAGGTTCGATTAAGACCTAAGTCAACTTCAATTAATCTACAGAGTATAAAATACTATTAAAAAAAATTGCAGAGGAATCGATTGTCAACAGGGATTTAATACATGATTTACAAAAACCACATTCCGTCGTGCGCTTTTTCAAGAGACAGAGAGAGAGAGAGAAGCAAGAAAAAAACGGCACATAAAAAATGAATTGTTAAAAAAGAAATATGGCGGCGACTTATTGTCCGACAACAGCCTGCTGTCTGTCCATAAAAAAAAAAAAGCAATTTGTTTATCTCTAGTCATCTTGTACGGGATTTTTTTTTACTTTTTTACCTTTCCTCTCTTCTGCATTGTGTGCTTACAAAGACGTTCTGCTAAGACAAACCTAACCCTCATAAAAAACACGACTTCTACCCCTTTCCCTGTCTTAGCAGAACAAGAAAAAAGATACGGCAAGAAATAACCTTGTCCAGAAAAGAGATTTCTATCATTACTCTCGAGATAAGGCAGGATTTATTCTTTCCAAAACGGAACAGGACAACTGGCATTATTTGGAAACGCGGCGTGCCGAGATTTAATATCTCGTCTTATATACCTGTAGTAATCCGACATCAATTTCTTTGGTAATTTAGCGGTTGTTTGAACCGATGGCGATTACCAAATATGTAATACGAGAAACCGATATAAAGTAATTTTTTGTTAGTAATGAAAATTTTCAGGACTATCAACGGTGGTGACCTAAACTAGGGTTGGTGTTTTGAAGGTAAAGTAAAAAAAAGAAGAGATTTATTTACAATCTTAGCAGGTGATCATTAGCTGTGTCCTTTTTCTTTTAAAAAAAAAAAACATTGCAAAGTGCAGTGGCGATAATATTTTGAATGTCATAGCTAAAGGAAGGACGATAATTTCGCCTAATTGGTAAAGTGAGCGATATTTTACCAAAGATGGCATTTTTGTCGTCATAACTAGAGATTTAAAAACCAAGAAAATTGGACGAGATTAGAGTTACACAGGGTTTAAACGGATTGATCGAGGAATTTTGCACAAATAAATTTCGACTCGCGTGTTAGAGCTTTATGGGTATAATTACGCTGATTGCTCGGGAAAATGTCGTGTAAATTTGCTTCCTAAAATATTTTATGTGACTGGAGACAGGTTTACATGTGTAGTAAGTTGAGCAGTCGCGTGTGATAAGACTCATTTTTCCTTGTAGGAGACTTTGAACTTATGCAGAAGAGCACGTTACGAAACATTTTAGAAGAATTTTTCAGAAAATAATATATGTGCCTTAATGGTTTTACAAACTGAGGGTCGAGACACAAGTTTCTTATTTTAGACCAAAGGTGGCCAACCCGCGGCCCGCCTTGAATATTTTTCCAGCCCGTGAAATTTATCACACTTTTACAAAATATATTTATTTTATAATCTCCAAAATAGTGAAAAACAATGCATTAAAAAAATATATTATGTGTGCATCCATGTATTCGAAAATTAACTGTCGAAATCATAAGAAAAAAATTAACTTTGATTTTAAAATAATATTCTTGCGAATATATGATAGATACTGTCTGTTTAATTTATGGGTTTAGAATTATGTGTCCCCTGAATAATTAAATTATATTTTCAGAAATCATGATGTGTGGAGAAACTAGTAAAATAAATATTTTTTAATGATTTCATTTATATTTATATTTATATTTTATATTTCATTCTTAGTGTTATATATTTCTTTACAGTGTGTGTTTAGTATCATTAATATTATATTATCTATGTTTACATGCAAGTATAAAAGTAAGCACAATAATAATAACTCATTATGTTTCAATTTTTCAAAAATTACAAACAATCTTAAATAACATCATGCATTTATACATTATTTAACATATTGATAGTTTATAAATAAATATATATATATATTAAAATATCCATCGATCGTTTTAGAAGATTTAATGATGCATATTCAAGCCCGACATGTAAAGAGGAATATACAATTTTGTAATGTTACATCAACATCTAATTATTGTTAACCAGTTAGGGGTGAATCATTAGAGATTAATTAATTGTGAGTCCTCCATCTCCAACAATACAACAGTTGGGGAAAATAATATTTTAAAGCTCATTCAGTTCCGAAGATTACATTTATACATTATTTAAGGTTGTTTGTAAAGCTGCAAATTCACTTATCCATCTATCGGAAGATTTCGAAGCAATTTTCGTCTCCAAAGTTTTTTTGAATGTTAACAGACATGTAAATATGTCGCCATAGAAATTTTCAGAAAGTGTCATTAGTTCCATTCTCTCCAGCAGACCCTATTTGAATTTCAAAAGATTATTTCAGAATTTTGGAACCATTGCTCGTTTGGTTGAGAGCCAGTGTATTTAATCTTCAATGCTACATAATTTCTCTCTCATAAAGTTTGACTTCAGTGTATGCTACAGTATGCTTCATGCTACATAATTTACTCTCTCATAATTTACTTCAAAAGTGTATGCTACAGTATGCTTCGGCTACATAATTTACTCTCTTAATTTACTTCAGTGTATTTTACTTCAATGCTTAATAATTTATCTTACTCTCGAAAGCAGCTACATTAAAGGATTAGTTATATGCGTGTATAATAGTATTTAATTTTACATATACAAGTAGTTTGAAATTTTAAAACTATTAGTTTAGAATAATTAATATAATGAGTAGCATAATAGTATTAAGAATAATTAATACAATATAATAAGATGCTTTACACTTAAATCGGTGCTAACGTGCAGAAAGATTATGCTGGAATCCGCTGGTGGCATCCGTTGCAGTCGCTGCGTTCTCAAATGCGGAGACTAGATGTTGATTTCGACTGGGTATGTTAAGTGAAACGCATTGATAATCTGGCCTATAAAGGTGGAAATTTTCTCGATTTTCTCCGGCATGATATCCAAACATGTGAACAGTTACTTCTACAAATGTAAATGTAGTACTCCTGGAAAGCTATGAAAAGTGCTAAATCTCTGTCGTTCTTGAAACGAACAATTTATATCAAAGTTGCTGGCTGTGGTAACTTGCCACAACCAGCAACCACAGCCTCATATACTTTAGCTGTGGTAACTTGCACAGCTGAAGTGTATGAGAGCTCAGAATCCACCCCTGGCTTTGTCAGGCTACAGTCACTGTTTGCAGAAACGAGGAGGTTCAATGTCGTTTGTGCTAACACAAGATGACATAATATGAATTCGCATTATTTTCCTCTCATGTCCAAAATTATCTTTACATGCATAAATTCACAGATTCTTCAGAAACTGTGAAACATAATTTTATGAATTTTCCTTGAATGATACATAACATTACGACGTATAAATGCAAAGGAAAACATTTAAGAGTAAAGGATATCTGCACATGATATATAATTGTAGCATGAAAAAAACAAAAATAGTAATAAAATGTGACGAAGAGAAACCTTACGAAACCTTAGAGAAACCTTACGAAATCATTATGAAATGTGATCTTCCCTTCCGTGATGGGCTGCCTGGCTTCTAAACTGCCTATGAGTCACCACTTCACAGATTCTTTTTAAACAATATTTCGAAGCCATAACAAACCTGTGAGTATTCACACACTGAAATCAAACACAGTGTTGCAAAATTTATTCATATATTCACTTTGCGCAAAGTGCTTGGTTCAACATCAGATGACGGAAGCCTAGATTTGCCTATCAGCAACCGTTGGATTACTTTTGATAGCATAATGCTAATTAGGCTTGTTTCTCACATATTCCCTGTAAACATGGATCCTATTGATTGCATATTTCATCAAATATCATTATTTTTTGGGGTATGTAAAGATACATTTGGACATGAGTGTATGTGAATAAAGGTTGTTATGGTTATAGTACCGTTTAAACGACGTCGGTGTTTTACAAAAATGTGAATACTAAATGTGGTGTGAGGTATTCGACGTATGACTTAAAAAAATCATACGACTTCGATCGCGCTATGCCCAATTTGTGGCCTAATGTCAACTTAATGTCTAAAAGGTACTAAGTCTTGAATGTGCTGTTGGCATCCGTTGCAACCATTGCTTTCAGAAATGAAGAAACTTGATGTACTCGAAACTATAATACCAAAATTCGGAGCAGCCATTCCCAAAAGTACTCCAGGATGGCAATTCCGTCAGGTAGCTGTAGGTTTCTCCTGACATACTATTAATGTACAACAACAATATCTGCATCTTGGATGTCAATAAAACACACCAATCCCGGCTCGTGACTCACTGGTAAGATTAGGGGCAGATGTTCAATCCGCTTGCGACTTTGAAACAGTGTCTACAAAAAGTCTCCAGCGGATTGAACATCCGCCTTAACCACTAGCAGACTTAATGGCGTTTGTGATATTGAGCCTCTTGCCTCCTGAGTCGGACTACCGGGTGGGAGTTTCCCGGTTTCCCTTCCGTACGATACACTGCGAAGTAGTGCCTGGAAGACTCTGTTCTCCTTTTTCAGAGACATGGAGCCAAATCAGACTTCTACCTATGGGTGCTCCATCAGAACAGAAGATGGTCCTTTCCCCTCCATCCATGATTAGACTACTCAGGGATTGTCCGTCACGCATTGCTGGATACTGAACATTAGACACACACGGACTTACACATTAAGATCAATTACAAAGATAAGTAATGCTATACTCTATTTTTAGTGCCGAATGCCAGAGAAAATGTCAGGTTTTAATCGTAACAAAAAAAAAAAATAGTGCAAAAAATATTACATCTTTTAAAAAGATAATCAAAAGAGAAAAATACCATGCTTGACCAGATAGCAGAGCTGATGGGAATTAAGGAAAAAGTGAAGTGCATTTTTTTTTCCCGCTGTATTTAAACATTGTTTTTATTCCGCGTTTACAAAGCATTTGCACTTATGTTTTACAAGTAGATTAATACACAGTATGTTATAGACCACTAATATGTTAGACCACTAATATGTTGCAGATACCCTAATAAAATACAGGAATTTACTACTTATCCTTTTTATTATTTGCTTGATGACATATCAAGAACCATACGACACTTGTGATAACGAAATTTATTTTTACATTCTATATTTTTTATTTCGAATATGAAGTGAATTACAATAACTAAATAATTCAGATCGGAAAACCAATCTGAATTACAAATTAGCAGTTTCCGATGAGGTTGGATAAGAATCTCGATAAGAAAATCTATATTGGAATCATCAACTGGATCTAATTAAAATCGACAAAAAAAAACTAAATAAAAGTAATCTTGAGACAATCTTAAGGAATGAACCAATATCGATTTTATTTCGTATGTGTCCTCATTTGTTAAATTGACTATAAAATGATGTCATAATGTATTGAAAAAAATAGTATTATGTAATTGAATGTTAACGTATATTTTTATGCTGTTAAGGTCCTTAAAAAGTTTCATTGTGTGCATTAAAAGAAAATTTGTTTTCTTCTAACTCGATATTGATAATCGATAGGATTGATTGTTTTTAACTATACTTTGTTTTTAAAGGAAAAAGAAAACAATTAATTAATCTTATGAGGAACATTAAAACGTGTCGATGAGCTAATTTTCGAAATTAAAATATTTTTAACTAGACAATCTATATTGTTTGGAAAATAATTCAAAAACCTTCACAAAAAGAGCACACAAACCATCAACAATAAAAGCAAAGAAATCGTCATATGTATGTAATAATAATATTTTTACATAATAAGATATTGATTTACAATGCCAGGCACTTTGGCATGAAGATGGATTTTCACCAGTTAAAAAATCGCCGTAGAACGCCAGCTTATCTGAAGCCTGGTTTCCTTTGGTAAGAGATCTATGATGTGTGATTAGGATCAGTGAAAACCTTCCTTAATTCATTTGCATCTAAATCTGTAGGGATATAACGGATTCAGGGTTCAAAGGGTGTGCTATTGAAAAGGAAGACTACTACACAGCACCCATTTTATCACCAGTATTGAATAAACTCCCTCAGATGAGGCTTCTACACTCTCCTGTTCTTCGATCCCAGTGGAAGGACATCTCAGTGTACATTTATCGTGCCCATTCTAGATAGGGATGCTTTCGGTATTAGCATTTGTTATGCTATATTGTACAGGTCTGGTGATTATTTTGCTGCTTTTTACTCAATAGATGCAATCCATTCAACTGGCGAGATCTATAGTTGCAGATAGGTCTTGGATACTCCATCAGAAATTTGCACCGAAAAAGAAACATCGAGCAGTGATCTGATTACTCTGGCAGGAGAGTGTCAAAAATAAAAGTTCAGAAGTTCCTCATAAACTAAAATCGCAATAGAAAGGGGAGTGCAGTATCACATCAAACTGTGTTTTAAAATGTGTAAATATGTTTTAAACTGTGTATCTAAATTCTTTAAAAGGCCGAACATGAAGAGGGAGCAGGATGGTTATCAACGTCCATTATAAATCAAAACATTCAACAAGATCGAGAGATAGATCTGGCAAATCACCATTGGTGAGGTATTAATCTGCTTTGAACATCACTCATGGTACTGCCGTAAAAATCACCACGAGTTAGGTTTTCATAATGTCTGTACACCAAGAAATGTGTGTAAAGGTGTAAGGTGTGTACCAAATCACTGCAGAACAGCTCACTCGTGTTAGAATCTCCATCTGAATTTTATTTGTTTGGGCCGCTTTTGCGGGTCGCTGATTTTCCTCAGACTTAAACGGGCAAAAGGAAGTTCAAAATGGGCTTCACTTCTTTTTCTTTACTGGCATTATAGCCTTGTACAGGATTGAGCCTTCAACACTTCTATCTCGCTCCAATGCCAATTTCTTTCAGTTAATAATTTTCAGTTGTCTAAGATCCTCTTCAGCACCATCCATCCACCTTTCCCTTGATCTTCCTATTGTTGAACAATTTGCATAACATAACCCTTTTAATGATATTTGTGTCATCTCTGCGATGAACATGTCGGAGCCAGAGGATTCTTTTGTGATTTGATGTATCTCACAATGTCTGTGTTTTTAATTAGGTGTTCAATTTGCTTCAATTAGATGTTCAATTGGCTTCACTACCAACCGGAAACTTTTATTTGGAAGTAATGCGTAAGCTTGTTGATCTTTGGGCAAAGTGCATTGATAAAAAGGCAGTTACATAGAAAAAATGATGTGCATAATGAAATCCTAGCTTCATGTAAATAAATCATAGAATGAAAAGCATAGATGTATTTTGACTTACCCTCATACAATTAAAAAAAAATATTTAATTTACTCACTCTTCATAATATTACTAATAAAGAACCGGAAAAAAAATTCACTTTTATCGATTTCATCAATTAGGGAATACTCTAAAACTGAGATCGAACACAAATTATACGCACAATAATAATTGCATAAGCATATACATAGTTAATAAATTACTCAATATATTGAATGGATGAAAGAGCTGATTTTCAACTGATATTGCAAAAATACCAAACCTACTTAAGAAATCATTGAAAAGAAAAACGTCGTCATCAGTTGCCTTTGCGTTGTCAGCCTAACCCTCGTGCTAAGTGGACGAAGAGAGCCCCTTTCCTATGCTAATGGCGAAAGAATGCAAGAAGCCGTGCCTTACTTTTGGGATGGAAGGCGGCTTTCGAGATAAAGGCACCCTGGCCATCAACAAAGCGGAATGGGATCGTAAATAAATCTCTTGGGACTCACCTGTTGATAAGAAACACTCAACCCTTGACCCGGCGTCTTGACCCCGGCTCTCATAAGTTTGCCTTAAGGGAGTGAAAATGAAATGTCACTTTATGGAGAGATTTTGAGATTTGCATGGAAATGCAAACTTTCAGGTTCCGCCATCTTTGGTCACGGGATTTAAATTTAATAGAAATAACTGCATAAATATCATCAGCTACCACATACTACCAGAATATATACATTTCTATTTTTAAAAAACTGGTAGCTACTAATACACTTTAATGCTTACGAAGCGCCTTCAAAAATGTCACATTTATTCACAGGTGTTTCCATTATTTTGATAACCCCCTGTATATATATATATATCAACTTCAATTGTTTTTTTATTAAATTCTATTTTATGTATTTATCAACATATTTATCATTGCGTTATGTTTTCATTAGCTTATCTTAGTTACCAAAATATATTTTTCTTGTTTCACACATATTTATTGGAAAAAGATTCCTTGAAAAAGTTTTAGATCTTTATGGTATGGAAATTATAACAAAACTAGAATGCTCATAATGAAGTCGTACAAAAGAGAATCGATATATCGAATATTTATTCAATATACATATTTATTCAATACGAATATATACGAATATTTATTCAATATACATAGTTGTTTTCAATATAAAGAAAGAGTAATATAGTGTACAAAAAATAAAATACAAATTCAGGAGCAACATTGCATTATTTTAATGTTTTTAATATATATTTTTAATAATATATATTTTTAATGTTTTAATATATATATTTTTTTTCTATCACAAAAAGTGGTGAGTCAAATGATTTTCATTCATCGATATTTTTGATATCCACGCCTAAAAAAGTTTGTTCCCAAATATGTAATGATTAAAAACAGGCTTAAATTATAAATTTATAATAACATAATTTAATATAATTTAATAATATAATAATATAATTTAATTTAAGGATTGTGTATTGTTAAGTATTGTATATTTTTAAGTATTGCATATTGTTAAATATTGCCTGTTGTTGAGTATTGATTAACTATAACCACATATACTTTGCTTAGCATAATTTTAAAATGAAAAATATTTTTTGGCAATATTTTTCAACAAATTTTTTTTTTAAATTATGTAGATAGAATTCTGCAACCAGACTAACACGTTAATAATAAATCATATAAATTTTCTAGTCTGCAATAAAATAGAAAATATTACAAAAAATATTTTCATTTCATCAAAATCAATCATTAAAATTATTTTTATGTAAGTAAAATGGGCATATAATGAAACCAGCTGCAAAAGAAAGCACCCACTGACAGTAATCTATGCGTCTCGGAAGTAATTTCATGAAAATTTATTTATATTTTTTATTATTTTTCATTATTTTTATTTTTTATTAATTTTTTACTTATATTTTTATTATCTCATAAGGGTTCTCATCATCTCATAGGAGTTCTCATAGGATATAAACCGCCCGAAATTCAAACTACCCGAGCAGCATTGCTCTTCACTGCTTTAAGAGTAAAAGGCCTCTCGCACACTAAATTTAAATATCACATACTCAGACACTATAGTGGATCTCCCAAGTTACCGACTATTTGGGATTATTATCTTTACGACTACCTGAAATCAAAGGCATTTTGAAATCGCCCACTCCTATTAGCGATACTGAAACATTCCATTCAATGCCAAAATTCTCACAAATCCCAATGATGGACTGTACAGTGCCATTACATTATGACTACCAGAAATTAAAGGCCTTTTTGCAATCGACCACGCCTATTAACGAAACATTCCACTCAATGTCAAGTCCTCACAAATCCTAATGATGGACTGTACAGTGACATCACAACAACGTACCATGACTCTTTTAAGATTACATGTAACAACTAAAAAGTTTCCCATCCTTTAAAATGTGCATAACAATGAAATTAAGCAAAAGTGAAATAAATACAAATAATGTTTATTGATATGAAAAGTAGATATCCTTCTTTTTTGGATTGATAAATCCATTAAAATGCCTCTTATCATATTTCAGTGAAACTCAATTAACAGTATTGCGAATTGCCAAGATTGTAATCCGTTGGTAACGTGCGCAACTAGCTTGTGCAGGAGAGCTTTTGGTTAGAATTCGCTGGAAACACCGTTGCAGTCACTGCTTCCAGAAATTTCGACGACAATTGTGTTGATCATATTGATCGCCGAGTGGCTAGCGCTCGGTACCACAGGTTTCGGGTTAGTATCCCCTTTGGTGCCGTGGATGTTTGTAGCGGTTCGGAATCCACTTGAATCTGTAGGTCTCGATCTAATAGGATAGTAGAGATCTGTGGGAATTGTGGGAGAGATCGTAGATAGTAATGTTACTCGTGTCCTTAGCCTATCTTCAAGCTATACGTGCCTCCTGGGTAGTGCTAAATGAGTAACAGCGGTGCAGCCCTTGCTTATGGCATAAAGATTCTCTGTTGCCAGCTGCATTATAACAAGATACTGATAGTCAGGCTGCTGCCAAGTCGGGGAAAGGGTGTTCTCTTAAACGACAATCAAATGCGGTGCAATTACTCTTAAAAATGCTCGTTAAGAGGTTTGAGGCATACAAAAACGGAAACATAATCTTCATCATGGTGCTACAAACAAAAAAAAAATAATAATGCATGGCTGGCATATTGATACAGTATTTCTGACAACACATTCAAATTAACATAGTACGTTAAATTTAATGAATAAAAGAGCCAATTAATTAAAGCTAAACATTTATCTACATATTTACAATATGATTTATTTAGAGTACTTAATCAGTAAAATTGGCTCACGAATTTAAATTTTTATCACTAGCTCATCTAAATGAGTTGAGTAATTGTAATATTTCCTTAAAATGATATTACTTCAAATTATGAAATGGAAGGAATTAATTGCTTATGAACATTTAATTCGTTTTATTAGATGGCAAATTCAACTAATGGTAATATAAATTGCCACCTGTGTCTACTTGTTCAATATTCTTCAAAAGGCTACGCATTACAAATTTCGTATAAATCCATAACATTTTAATGTGCATTTGGAACACTAAATACCATATTCGAATGCAGCTGGAAATAGGCGCCGAACATTGTAATCGAATTCCACAAATCTTTCGAGTTAGACTGATTCAATGAAATACATTATTGAAGTTAAGCATTGGGATTCTAGACCAATTCTGCATTGGTAATGGAATATATCATAAATTTATAATGACCATTATAAAGTAATCGTAACAATTCAAAGCGGTAATAAATATCATTTCTATATCTGCTTTAATTTCGATTATCTCACAGGCTTTCCTATCATAAATATATATTCAATGAATAAATTAATTTGGACCTAATGACAGTGACAAGCGTTCGGTGCCACAAGTTTTGGGTTCGAATCCCTGTGGTGCCATGGATGACTGTAGGGGTTCGGAATCCACTTTAAAACAGCAGGGCTCGGTCTAATATCTGTTGGGCGTAGGACTAACAACCTTACACCGTAAAAAGAAAACATATTTTGGAATCTGCCACTAAGCAGATGGCCTTGGTCCACCATGCGGCTGTTGTGCCACTGAAGAAGAGTACATTAATTTAAAATTGAATTCGTTTAGTTAATAAAATTGAATGAATTTAACAGCCGAATAGTAGGTCCACAATAATTTGCTGAATTACAGCAATGATAAAATTGTGTGTGTTGCGATTACATCTAAGAGGTTCGCAGTCCTTCTCTCCTCCTCCTCGAGCCCAAGTGGCCTGGTTGGCCAAGTGGCTATCGCTCTGGCCTTTGGTATCCCAGGCTTCAGGTTCGAATCCTGGAGGTGACAGGGATCTTTGTTAGTGATTCGGAATTCACTTTAAAATGTAGGTCCCAGTCCGTTTAGCCCTCGTGCGCACAAGATAACCGTAAAGCGATAAACAAAACCTCGAGCCCAATGGAAAAGCTTTTCAGCCTACATATATTTATTGCCGTTCTCCGGTACAGACGGGGAAACTTTCGCATCAGCTCTGCCATATCACTATCAATCTTTCTCTTTTAGTTCGTAAATTCCAAAAACTCACCTCAAATTATTAAACTCATCATCAAAACTTCAACCGGCTAATTTTTGTTAACAGTTTTTTAACTTTACTCACATTGATTTAACTTTTCATTTCGGTAAATATAACTCGACAACTATTTCAGTACAGTTTCAATACAATCCTACAGTTTGAAAACAATTACCTTGTTCATAGATCTAGATCTTTACCAGCTACTGAAATATCAAATCGCAGAACGTCAGCTAATTAGAAGCTTTGTTTATTCCCCAGTCACTCTTTCGAATGGCTAGTGTTAGATGACGTAAGTTGTTAGTATCCGGTGGAAACTCAATTTTTAATACTCTTATACTATAAAGACTTCTGAGGTAATAGAATGTTTTTTTAAATAGTCGTTAATCAGTTTAGCCATTAATCATTATTTTAAGTCATTAATAATTTTAATCATCAAAATTAATTTAAATACTGCAATAGTTATAATTAGGAAAGCCATAAAATTATAATGATTCATTAGTATAATAACACAACTAATCAGCTGGATTAATTGTTTTATTTTATTTTTTAATATTATCATCGTAATAATGATATTTTGTACTTATTTACCATGAAATAAAAATATTAAGGCATAAAATAAATAGTAAGTAATTATTCATACCGTGAAAAATTATAAAAACTTTGTCTTAACATTTTTAGTTTATTTATTTATTTTTTTAAAAGATTAAACTTTTATTCTGTTTTTTTTTTTTTAGTTTTGTAATTAATTAAGTATAATTAATTTCTTTTAAAATTAAATTAATAAAATTGAATGTCCTTTTTTTTTCCCTGTAAGTTAAAATTAAGTATTTCATATAAATATATAATAATAATAATATGAAATCATAAAATAAACTAAATATAGCATTAATACTAAGCTACATTAATATATTTATTATTTCAATATTTTCTGAATAAAATTTTTAATTGAATTTTCTTAATAACATTGAGAAAAACTTAATTATTAATTTTTTTGCTAACTTAAATAAGGAATAAAAATATTTTGAAGAAATAAAAATATTTTTTTATCTCAAATTCTTTCCATAATTTTTAACTTTGAATGATTTAGTGAAGAACAAATTTATTATTTTAGGCTGACTTATATTAACAAATTTAATATGAAACACATTTAAAAAAAAAAATATATTTTCTTTTCATTACTATCTAATTTCCGAGAAAAGAAAGGAAGTAAAAATAAAATTAATGATAAAAATTTAAAATGCATTTTTTTAAACTTTATATCAATTTCCAAGAAGAAGAAGTCGAAATAAATTTTAAATTTCGACATTTTCAAACAATTATTTGGAAGGTCATAAAAAAAGTACTAAACTTAATGATCAGGTCAGAAAAAAAAAAAATAATCTCATTTTTGAAAATTGAACTTTAATCAATAGAAAACCTTTTTTTCCTAAACTTTATACATTGATGATGCCTTTACATTAAATACAGGGTTTCTAAAAACATAATTCTTCAAAATTTAAAACAAAATTTCTTAAGTCCGTTTTAAAACATTATTAACTCTATTTTTAATAATACACTCTGGCTAGAATTCAAAAGAACAAGAAGAGTTGTATTTTCTCAGGCTATTTGAATTAAAAGGCAATGCATTAAAGAACGAGTAGAATCAATGACGATTGTGAAAGAGTACTCATTGATACTCGAATATCTTGGTTTACAATTTTGAGGGTTTACTATATGACATTTGAATGGAAGGCAGTTATGCTTGGAAGTCTTAGGTACTATTTCTAGCTTCACCACACACTTCAATAGAGAGACAATGACGATGAGGGTTCTTTAAGCTGACTAAGTTTGAAGACCACTGTTTTTAAGAAGGAATCCATGGCTCTGCAACAATCGAACTTAGTTAATTGAGTAAATCTAAACCCATTTTACGAATCCATTTTACGAAATTTTGTCGTTCGATGATCCGTTGGACTATTTTAGTGATGAGAACAGGGACGTATTTGTACCGAGAGGATCTTAAAGTACGAGTTTCTTTGGGGAGTAAGGAGGCAATATTAGCGCAAACCGCAATAATCATCAATAGAACTATTTCAATTCCTTCTATTAGGTCACACTCTCCCTATACTTGTTCAAATTTTCAATCGTTCATAAAATACTTCCACTCAAATTCGTGCATTTTTTTTAACTTGTAGTGGATGACACTGGATATTAATGCAGTTTTTTCAAATATTAATTCATTCATTAAATTTAATTAATTAATTTTAGTTTTTAGATTTAAGTTGCATGTATCTACCAATAGAGGGCGCCAGATAAACTTAAAAAAAGTGATTGAAAAATTATTTGTAAAGGACTTTCTGCAATAGAGTGAAAAAAAAGGAGGAATTGACTTTAAAATTTTTTTTATATATATTACTTTTTTTTATTTCCAATGGCAGGCTACAATAAGTAATAAAATAAAAAATAAAAGAACACAAAGAACATGAAAACAACAACAAGAATCGAAAGAAATTACATAGTGACATGAGGGCCCATAAGGGCCCTTCCTCAAGTAACGACCCTACACAGTAGAGGAAACAAGTGCAGGGCAGACAGGAAGGTGGGATGAATCCATGTCCTTTCAAGACTGCAGAGCATGCATTTTGGGCTGGCAAATACTTTCATTCGAAAAAGATGACTGGCCATACAATCATGGCCAGTCAGGGAGTCTGAAAAGGGCAACAGCTTTAAACCTGGGCTGATCAGGGACGTTTAGAATAAAGTTAAACCAAGTTTTAGATGAGTTGGTTTTCAAATACATTATCAGATAGAGTGTTCCGAAAAGAGTACCTCCTCGTTGGTGCACCTCGGGCAACGCCTCTTCGGTTAAATGATCTATCAATTTTGACAATGGGTTCCCCGCCGAATAGTAATTCATCAATAGAACTATATCAACATTTTTCATTAGATAAAATGGCAATCCAAATAAAAAGGCATATTTATAATATATTCATAAATATTAAAAAAATTTTCAATCCTATGGTAACTTTATCTCTGCAAGACATTTAAATTCAAAATTGACATTTAAAGAATTATTTGAAAAAGACCTGATATATTTTATTTAGCAAAGTTAAAAAAAAAACATTCCATCCCAAAAGGCATATTTATGGAGCTCGGGAGTAGGATGAGCAGGGTGTTTGTGAATGGATTTTGTAGCAATAGTTTCTTTTGCTCCAGTAAATATCAACAGAAAATAACTCCAAAATACATCCATAAAAGATCTTCACTAAACTACAAGAAATGAAACTATATTTGATAAATTGCCATTTCAAGACATTTACTATATATGCATAAATGTAAAAAAATTTTCCAATCTTATAAGAAGGCCATTAATTTCAAAACTGACATTTAAAAATCATCTATAGAAGGCATTTAAATTTTTATTTAGTACAGCAAAAAATTGCTTTATCGAAAAAGGAATTAAATATTTCAAAAGAATTTCTGGGCCTGAATGGCCATGTCTAGCGCTCTGGCTTTCGGTGCCACAGGTTTTGGAGTTCGAGTTCCGGCGGTGCAGTGAATGTTTGTAGTGGTTCGGAATCCACTTTAAGCCGTAGGTCCCGTCTCCTATGACTGCAAGAGCGTCACGGAGCAGAAGTCAGACTTCTACCTGCGGGTGCTCCATCAGAACAGAAGCTGCATCCCTCTTTCCATGAGAAACACGACAACAACAAAAGAATTTCTCTTATTTATACATAGTGCTAATATTTTTTTGTTTATTTCTTATATTATAATTATTATTAAGTTAATTATCTATTTATTTAATTTTTTATGTCAAATGCGGCATTTTTTAATTTTAATTAGTTTTTTGCATTTTATCGTGCAATTGCGATATTTGTTGACATCTATGGGCCCATCATTCCTCGTCTATGTCATTTAGTGGAACTTTTGTGTTCACATCATCCCCATTTGTGATAATGACAATGATTTTTGTGATGACATCATCCCGAACTGTGACAAAGACCTGAAACAATGGTTAAATACGAAGGACTGCGACATTTAGAGACATTTGTGGCGACATTAAATGACTTTGAGTGAAATGGCGACATGGCGCAACCTTTGTTCCTGGACAATTTTCACCTTTGGATTTTTTCGACTTTTAATATAATAGGCGCGTTCAATAGTTTTTGTGTTATATTTTAAATATTCAACCCTAAATAAAATAGTTTCATTAAAATTAATGTCTCTGGTGTTATTTTTATGTAGTATAATGTTTTACGAATTATATATCTTGAATGTAGTAAAATATTTTAAAAACAAGCAGACACCTTCGGAATATGAACGCGTCGTTTAATAAAAAGTATAAAAACGGAGTTATTTTTTGAAAACTCTTTTTAAAAATTATATATATGCATATGTAGCGACATTAAAATAATTTTTGGTTCGAAGGGCGGTAATTTGCTTTTTCTGGACAGTTTTTATAACTAAATCTTTTGGATTTTCAATGCAATAGGAGTTATTCATTAGTTTTTTGTAATTTAATTTAATAATTCAAACCCTAAAAAAATAGTTTGATTAAAATACCGTATCTCAGTATATATTATTGATGTGTCTATTTTTATATAATATAATATTCTGCAAATTATATATTTTGAATGCAGTAAAAGGATTGAAAACAAGAAGTCACCTTTTGAAATACGAAATTCAAAATACTTAAATTAATGAGATAAAAAGGGGCATTATGTTTTGAGCCTTTTTTTTTTTAAAAAGTCAATTTAATAATATATATATATTTTTTCTAAAAAACCAACTTTTAAACAAATTTTTTAAAGCATTATTATTTTTAATTCATTTCTTTTTAGCTTTATCTAGTTCATAATAGGATATTTAATTTGAAATTGAATGACCATATATAAATATACAGTCCAGTCACATTAATGTGACCACCTGTCAAAAAGCCAGAATAACCACCTTTGGCAGAGCGGATCGCTGCGAGATACAATATATATATACGATTGAAATGCTTTCCGATGCCCTAAGACATCCTTTTTATACACTCCGCTGCAATGTGCTGCCACCTGCCTTTTGTGATTGGTTATTTCAAGTTGACGTCGAAAGTAGGTGGTGGCCACATAATGTGAATGGACTGTGTATATTTTCTGATAATTTACACACAAAAGTTGTTGTTTTCTCAATTATGATTCTTATTATTTTTTATTCTGTAATCTTTTTCTGGCCCATTTTAATTTATTGAAAAAAGTATACTTGCAACCAATATATATTTTACCAAAAGTAAAAATATAAATTTAATGGTAAACATTTATTTATTCACCAACAGCGCGGGAAGGACATTCCATAAGTAATCTACTCATGGGTGGCAGGAAAGGGTGCTTGTGCCAACAAATTGCTTATACTAACCTTAAAAACCAAATTGTTAAGTTACTGAAAATACATTGACCAAGAAAATATTAATGCTGCCACCTTTTCGGTACAACGCCTATGTTGGAATCGCATTGTGTTTGCGTCTTATCCCACTTGATGGACAATAACTAACATTTAAACCTTGAATTAAGTCCATGAGCCCCCTTGTGCTCTCATGGATGGAGAGAAAGGGGCGGCTTCTGTTGAGATGGAGCACCCGTAGGTAGTAGTCTGACTTGGCTCCGTGTCGCTGAAGAAGGAGGGCAGTGGCTTCCGAGACTTTTTAGGGGGAACTACCTGAATTTGCGTGTCGTATGACAGAAAACTCTCTCCAGGTAGTCTGACTCACGAGGTAAGATACTGAACATCACAAATTCTATCGTGTCTCCTCGTGTTTGAAGCAGTGTCTATGACAATAGAGTTGGCGGATTAAACTTCTGTCCTAACACTCCCCAGTGGCGCACGTTTCCACTGAGACACAAATCGAGAAAAAAAGTATGCGCGTAACTTATATTTTTTGTTTTATATATTTATTCATTATAATGATTGCTGAAAGGTTATAATACGGAAAACGTGCAAATCGATCCATGAATTCGGTCAATTTTAAAATATTGATTAATCACACTAAATCAAAATATATATGAGAAAAATAATCGAATGATATTTTTATTTAAGAAGTATCAATTTTGTATTATTTTTCTAATGCAGCCGGCAAACACTTAGACATCTGTCTTGGATGTCTTAAGGATAACGCTGCACAGACGTTACTCACTTTGGCGCGTGTAACTTGAATATAAGTCACGGTCGCGGAATAACAATTCCCCCGCAACGCTCTAAAATAATATTAAACCGTGTCCTACGGTTTAAAGTGGATTCGAACCACTACAAACATCCATGACACCGCCGGGACTCGAACCCGAAACCTGTGGTACCGAGCGCCGGAGCGCTAGCCACTCGTCTATTCAGGCCGACAATTTTGTATTATATAACCCACAAATTTAATAACGCAACTATACTGGACGTCTCTAAAAGAATCTAGGTTTTATCCATGTCTTTCTTTTACGATTTGTTTATTTGTTCAGTCGTTCCGTTTTGCGTCGTAAAAATCATGCACGTACATTATGGTAATAAATATATTTATAAATATATGGAATTCTCTCAGCATAAATAGTAGGAGATTGAAGGAGGAAAACATTCAAAGAACTAGAGAAGAGCTTTGAATAGAGCAATAAAACGAGACAATAAAAACAACCTGGCTGTTGTTAATGGTGCAAGATGAAACGAAATTTGTATATGGCAGAAAAATGCAGTTTTGTAAAAATAAACTAAAGAAAGTTTATGAAAAACTTGAGAAAAAATTTCTTTTACCATTGCTATTTATATATTATTTTTGCGGAATAACATTAAATAAATTTGATAATATTAATAAATATTTTTCAGTTAAAATTGTTCTTAAATTAAAAAATGTCTTAAGAAATTTTATTAGTATACAATGTAGTAAAACGTAGTTTTCATGCCAATTGATATAAAATTGGAGTAAATGAAAATGTATATGAAATGAAAAATTTTACATGAAATGGAAAATATTTGTATGTACAACTGTGTGATATTTAGTTCATATATAATGGAGTATTTTGAAGGGAAATAATCGATAATCACTTGAAGAGCATAAATATGAAAGTCGATCATTAAAAAAATAATCGAATATCAAAAGAAATAAAATAAAAATCAAATTGATATGCAATTTTTTTCATTATTTATCTAATTCTTTATGAATATAAATATATATTTGGGTTTATTTCGTGCATTTTTTCAATTCCTTCTATTAGCTCACACTCTCCCTATATATATCTTGTTCAAGTTTTCAATCGTTCATAAAATACTCTTTATTCATTCATCTACTCCAGTTCAAATACATTTTTTTAACTTGTAATGGATGACACTGTTGTTAATACAGTTTTTTCAAATATTAATTCAGTAATTAAATTTAATTAAATACTTTTAGTTTTCTTTAGATTTAAGTTGCCTATATTCACCAATAGATGGCGCCAAATAAGCTTAAAAAATAAATTAAAATTATTTATAAAGGTCTTTCTGTAATAGAGTGAAAAAAATGGAATTGACTTTAATTTTTTTTTTTTTTTTATATTACTTGTTCAGACTGTCGATGCTGTATGGTTACATATACTATAGATAGTATTGTCACAATCATCGTGAAGTTTATCGTTTATTAATCGCCTTGCTACTGTATGATATTAATCTCTTTAATGAAATTATCTCCAAGCTTGAAAAAAATTACATCTATAAAACAAGGTGTTATTAATTTTTCAGCATTAGTATATCTTCGCCCTCCTTAGCAATTCAATAACTAACTCAAAAAAAAATGCCCCAAGAGATGCTTCGTTATCAGAAAAACATGTATTTAGGAAACGCGATCTTTTTGCTTATTAGATTTCCATGTTTATGTTGACAGTATCCAATAGTTTTATCACGTGGATGATTCAATTCCAAATGTCTTTTTAGTTTAGCTGGATTTAAACTACTGTTACTAACAACGTTTTCGAACAGCACATAATCCATTCTGTTCATCTTTATTTCTTGTCCAAGTAAACCCATATGTTAAATAGTTTCCATCATATTTCAGCTTCTTCATACTGTCTTTTGATTTTACATTTCTTCTCACTAGGTAAATGTTCTTTAAAATGATATAAAACTTCAGAAGATATATAAATATATTAGAAGCACTTTTGTCATTTAATGTTTGTGACTGTGACTGCATTGTCGTGATTTCCTTTTAATTATGCAGCTTTTAACCAGAAATCTATCTCTAATATAATCATCACAATAATTTTAAATTGGAAAGAATAACAAAAGCTTTGTTTCTTAAAATTTCTTTAGATTATATTTAAGGCAATTCCACGTTTTTTTTGTTTGTGCTCTATTAGTAACAGCTTGGACAATCCAACAATGATTCGTTCTGTTTCTTTATTTAAAGCTCTCTCTCTAGTTCTTTCATCTCTGAGTGTTTTTTATTTCAGTAACAAGGCATTTGTACGGAGATCATTCCATGTAGGGTTTTTTTCATTATCGTAATGTTCGTGATTTTTACGGCGGGAATTAGAACAAGTCATCAGATGCCGAAATCGTAAAAAAAAGGACCTAGATGAAAATTCGACACACTTAACGATGACTAATTTATCTATGCTATTAAATACGTGAGTTATAGAAAACAAAATGACGTATCTTAACTAGAAATTGTCATTCAACTATTTTTTTCATGTACATTTTATATTAATAATCAATATTTTAGAAAGTGATAGAATTTGTGAATACTATTGCGTTTATTTCATGTTACCAGCATCCTACAATTATCTTAATGTATAAAAAAACCCAAGCTCAAAATATAAGTTTGGTGTTTATTTTTTAGTGTTTCACTATGATTAAAGGACAAAAATAATAAATAATTCATTTATAATGAGATACATATAATGCAGTTTTTAAAGTACTGTATACTTGATTATTTTTATATATATCTGAAAAATATCAACCTTATATAGATGGCTGTCAATTTTTGGATACTGAGAACTTTGATCTCAAGGTCACTCGTCACTAGAATGGTGGATATTCAGCAATTTCAGCTTATCAACTGCATTTCGCCACCACATATTTTAAGATCTAAAGCGAAAAATGGCATATGCAGGATTCCTACTTTTCGCTTCATTTTCTCCAAGCCACAAAAGAACATTCCAGTCTACAAATTTACCATGCGAAATCGTACATTGGACATTGAGGTTTCCGTTTTTCTCTTGTGGGGTTTCGAATCGAAGTATCTTATACTCTAAGCTGTTTTTAACCCTTTTTATATTGATAGTAAAGAATCGCGTTTACAGTATCGGAATAATTGGAAGCGGGACCCAAAAACTAAAAAGCTCTCAATGTTAAATATCGCGATTTAAAAATTGCAGTCAAATTTCAACCGGAACAAATTCAGAGTCATATTTCAAAGAAAACGGCTTCAATAAAATAATTACAAATCAATGACTTTCGTAGAATCGCCATTTAAAAACTGATAATTCTTTAACAAACTATTATTCATTTTTTATAGTAAAATTAATACTTACCAAGAATTTTTTTAAAATTATTATTATTATTATTATTTGGAAAACTTACATTAAAACTTGTTTTTTATATCTTAAAGTATAGTACTCCAAATTAATTCAATAAAAAAATTACAGAACTATATAGCCCAATTTTAATTAATTTAAGAGAATTTTAACAAAATAATGTTATTTTACCTTTATTAAATAATGCTTTCGTATTCAAAAATTGTATGTTTGTTTTTAAATATTTTACTGCATTCAAGATATATAATTTGTACACAATTATACTATAAAAAATAACACAGAGACATTAATTTTTAATGAAATTATTTTATTTAAGGTTGAATAATTAAACAGTACCACAAAAACTATTGAATGAGCCTATTATATTGAAAGCCGAAAAGATACAGAGGTGAAAATTGTCCAGTAATAAAAGGTTCCGCCATGTCGCCTGCTCATTCAAAAGTTATTTTAATGCCGTCACAAATGTCTGTAAATGTCGCAGTCCTTCAGATTTGACCATTGTTTCAGGTCGTTGTCCCAGTTCAGGATGATGTCGCCATAAACATCATTGTCAGAGTTCAGGATGATGTCGTTACAAACATCATTGTCACAGTTCAGGATGATGTCATCACAAACATCATTGTCACAAGTTGGGATGATGTGAACACCAAGGTCCACTAAATGTCACAGTCGAGGAATGATGGGCCCATACAAGCCCCCCGAATATTACGAATACATGATAATAAGCAAAAGTGATTAAAATAAAAATGCCGCATTTAATACAAAAGTAAAATTAAGAAAATAAATAATAAATAAGATAAGAATGATAGATAAGAATAAAAAATAAGATAAGAATAATAAGAAAAGATAAGAATAAGAAAAAGATAAGAATAAAAAATAAGAATAATAGATAATAATAATAATAAATAGGAAAAAGAAATAAAAAAAAAAATTTACAATATGTACAAAGAAAAGAAATTTTCGATGTGTTTAACTTTCTTTTTTTTCGAATAAAAATAACTTTTTTTAAAATAAGTGTTAAATAAAAGTTCTAGTGTGTTCTAACAAGAAGTCATTCTTACATTTCATTTTCCAAATTATTGTCTTCTTATAGACTCGAAGAAAATGTTTTATGCATGTATTGAAAAAAATTCTTTAAATAAAATAATAGGTTGGTCGCATTTACCACACAAAAAATACTGTTTCATTTCTGTCGATGTTAAGTGGAGTCTTTTCTGGGTGTATTAAAATCAAGATTTCTTTTCCATTGATGTTTGTTGAAATAAAATAAGGAAAAAATAACAATCATTTCAAGAACCACTCGAAGCAATAAAATAAGAACAATCACCAGTTTACTCCTGCTCCACAAGTATTCTTTTTGGGATGAAATATCTTTTGTAGCTGAGCTAAGTGAAATATTAACATATCTTTTCACAATATTCTTTAAAAATGTTCATTTTGAAATTAAATTCTTTTTCCGAAATAATGATACTTTGGACTTGAAAATACGTTCAATATTGTTGCATTTAATTCAAATATGATTTTAGTTTTTTCTGTGAATTTACTAAATGGAATATATTTTTATGGTTTTATTGATGGTCTTTGCTGTTTTTGGTGATCCTTCTTCTGGGAAATTATTTTTAATTCTCGTTTCAAGATCTATTAGAGCACTAATCTATCTTTTTCACCCATCCTGCTCAGAGTTCCAAAAAAGTACTCTCTTTACTAATGGAATGTTGTTGTTTTTTTTCTAGCTGAATCTAAGATAAATGAAATAATCTTCTTCGGATAAATCTTTAAATGTCCATTTCTAAATTAAAAGTCTTACAGAGATATTGATAATCTGGACTTGGTAAAAATACGTATAGTTATTAAAAAATTAATTAATTAATTAAAGACATTTATCCATATAATTCAAGTTTCTTTTAGATGGATTGCCGTTTCTGTCAGATAAAGAATTTCGTTCTATTGATTGCATTCGACGCACGTTATTGCAGATTGTTCAGTTGTTACAGTTATTACTTTACGAATGGAATGTTATTTCAGATTGTTCAATGTTTTGGTTATTTCAGATTGTTCTTTTGTTGGTTATTTCCAGTTGTGCAGGTTATTTCAGATTGTTCATTGCTGGTTACTTGCAAATAGTTCATTTGGTTATTGCAGATTGTTCAAAGTTGAGCAGGTTATTGCAGATTGTTCAGTTGTTGGCTATTGCAGATTTGAGAATACTTATTGCAGATTGTTCAGTTTCTGGCTATTCAGCAGTTGTGCTGGTTCAAGAGTTACTGTAGATTGTTCAGTTGTTGGCTATTGCAGTTGTGCTGGTTACTGTAGATTGTTCAGTTGTTGGTTATTGCAGATTGTTCAGTTATGTTGGTTACTGTAGATTGTTCAGTTGTTGGTTATTGTAGATTGTTCAGTTATGTTGGTTACTGTAGATTGTTCAGTTGTTGGTTATTGCAGATTTTTCAGTTGTTAGTTATTACAGTTGAGTTGGTTATTGCAGATTGTTAGTTGCTGGTTATTACAGTTGTGTAGGTTATTGCAGATTGTTCAGTTCTTGGTGATTGCAGTTATGTAGGTTATTGCAGATTGTTCAATTGTTGGTTATTACAGTTCAGTTGGTTATTGCAGATTGTTCAGTTGTTGGTTATTACAGTTGTATAGGTTATTGCAGATTGTTCAGTTGTTGTTATTGCAGTTGTGCAGGTTATTGCAATTATTGGTTCCTTACTCTCCAAAGAAACTCTCGTTCTTCAAAATCCACTCTGCGCAAGCGCTCTCTCCGTCCAGCTCTTCTGTCCAGAGTAGGTAAGCCAAAAAGGGTCATCGACAGACAAAAGTTCATAAAATGGATTCGTAAAAGGGTTTAAATTTACTTCAGGAATAAAATTAGGACTTTGTAAAACCATGGCTTCATCTAAAAGATCTGCCTCCTCATCTCCATGTGCATCAACAAAACTTTCCAAATCGTATGTGGAAGTCGAAGCGTCTTTTGCTTCAGTAACCAAATAAGTTTGGCAATGAACATCTTTGGTGAACTTCCTCGAGTAACTGCCTGAGTTGGATCTTTCGATCAGAAGCTTTGCAATAAAAATGAAAGGCAAGAAGTGAATGCAATACCACCATTGCTCAAGAAAAAAACTTGCACGTAACACCACAGCAACACCAAAAAGAAATAAATCCAATCATTTCTCTTTAATTGTTTTTTTTTTTTTTCAAAACGCAAATTGAAAATCTCTTTGGTCAAACTATAAATCTCACTCAACCAAAACTTAAATTCAATTAAATTTGTAACAATGAATTATTTTTAAGTTATAAGTGCTGTTGCTAAAATGCATTGTGTTATAACAACAGTGGTAGGGTATTATTATTTATATTGTTATCATAGTAAATGAGCATTTCAACACATGGACTGGTAAGAAACAATACTTATCTATTGTTCCTCTCTTACAGTGATTGTTAATAGGGGATCTGTGCATCCCTTAGAGACCCTTATGATAAATTTAGTATTGTTCGCAGTCGGGGTTGTGAAATTAAATAATAATTTGTTTTTTAAACATTTCCAAATTAATCCAACATCTGCTTTTCATACGAATAGCTTTAATTATCATTGCTCAACAATAAGAGGAATAATCTATTTTTTAAACACGTAAATGAAACTGAATTATTTTTGTGGTATCATTAATATTATTATTTATTTATTTATCATAAGATTCTGAATGCTTACAACAAGTACAAGTAATTGATATTTATACAATCAAAGCATTACCCGAGATGGATTCGGATGGAGTACTTAAAAATAATAGATCGATTTCTGAGCAAACATTAGTAATTGTACTGAAGGATATAAAGAAGAAATTTGATTATATAATTTATTTAACACAGTCTGAATCAAAAGTCTCAAAACATAAATATTAAGGAATTGTAAAAATTTTAAAATAGTCATTAATGCCATGTTATTTGAGTCAATTGTGCCACTAATATAATTGCAAGTAATATGCAGGGTGAAATTTACGTTGAAGTTTCTTACTGTTAGCTTTAAATCATTTGATTGATGCCTGATGAGGGTTTATTTTTCCAATCAGAACAAATTTTATGATTAAATAATATTTTACAATGCATTGTCACAAAACATTTGTGGAAACATTAAAAAGATCCTTTCAAATTTCCCTGACTGAACAAGATGACAACTTTCACATTGTAAACTTTCGAGAATCAAGGCAAGGTTGTTGTGCTTGTATTTATCTCCAAGACCTATAATTTTTACTTAAAAATATTCTATTTTTTGGGTTTTATTTCTAAAAATTATAGAAAATTTTGGGATTTGTATCTTATTGACGAAATAAATATGTATAGTTATTTTTATAATGTGAAAAATATATTCATATTTATGCTGTGTTATATCATTTCTAGAACAAAACAATTTGTCTAAACTTTTTAGGAAACCTCTATTAGATCTTTTAGATGGTTTTCTCTTTTGATTTAATTAAAACTTTTTATTTAAGCAACCCTGAACTACCTCATGCACATACATTTTCCTTCATTTCAATTTGATTTTTATATTGTGTTAATTTTACACAAAGTGTTATTGGTAAATACATTTTAATTCAAGATAAGTAAAAAATAATTTCTAAAAAAATTAATGGTAATTTGTTTCAAAGTAGAATATCTTTTACTTACCCAATTGAATAATGCAAGGAAAAAAATAACAACTTCATTTACTCTTAGTGTCATTAACTCTCAACCATTCAAGTAAATCCATACCATCAAAACATAAATTCCATGAAGCATACAAAAATAAAACCAGAAGAGTATTAAAAATAAGTAAATATTTACTTTAACAATTTGAAATAAACTATTTTTTATCT
>BPLR01003658.1:0-93239 GCA_021605095.1 Caerostris extrusa | reverse complement strand
AAATGAAATAAAAATTACCTTTACAAGACCGAATGAATTTAACGTGGGTAACATTATTAGGCCAATTTCAATTCCCAAAGAAAAGCAAAACAGAACCAAAAAATAAATAAATCTCCACTTTAATTCGGCAGAAGATGAAATATGCAACTTGATTCTTTAATTCAAAAGAACTTCAATATGTCTACCAAACGGAGAATGAAACTAATATGTCTTCTTACAAGCGAAAACCCTTTGTTGTAAACACACCGATGCTCAGACGTGGAGCTAGTCACGACATTTTCAAAATGAATCCTCAAATAAAAAAAGAATTTCGGATTTAAGAGATTTAGCCTGTCTTTAAAGTATAAAAGAAATGCAAATCTTTTCCCACCAAAAGTTCCGGGAAAATTGAATGCAACTGCATTGAAGAAAATAATTAAGTCTTCGCAAGTCACAATCTATAGAGCAAATAGATCGTAGATTTATTAGAAAATGTTTATAAACGTGTTTTTTGTGGTGTGAATATTTATTTATTTTTAGACCCCTTTATATATGTATATATTATATAAATAAAAATAATAAATAAATATATATATATACGGTAAATAAATATATATAATATATATATATATATATATATATATGTAAATAAATAAATATATATATATATATATATATATTTGTAAATAAATAAATAAATATATATATATTTGTCGACTTATAACTACTATATTTTGGCTACTACATTAACCCCTTATCAAATGTATGCCCCCTTTGGTAACAGTCACTTCCAACTGCTGTACTTCTATAATTAATCACTTCCTTATGATTCTCTGTCTCCCATACACGCCATTGATCAGAACACTTTTAGTAGTTTGTTTATAATTTGTCTGCTCTGATTGCATATGCTTAGAAACTTATCCCCCCTTATTAGTATCCCCTTGTTGGGTTTCAGGAGAAATGATCAGTCGCCCTCGGTACTGCCACACCTGAGAGGAGTACAACAGCACTGAGAAACGTTTAATTTATAGTCTCTCCACCCGAGAGAAAATATATTTAGCGCATCCTGTCGCATTAGTCGGCCTACAGACTCTCATCCGAGAGGAAGTATATTTGGTGCACCCCTGCGCGTATCCGAGTTTAGGCTTCCACCTTAGAAGTGGACTCCCTCCACGAATCTATAATTATCTTTCATTAAATGTTATATGCCTCTAATTATATATGTGCCGAGCATATACAATTAGAGGCATGTACAAATACAATTGTAATATATGCCTCTAATTGTAAAGCTGTGATATGTCAAACCGGTGCCTCAAGTATCTCAGCCCAAACACACCTGATTACAATATTTTCGCACAGCCTACACACTACAATATATATCCAATTCAATAAAGTTATTTTTTTTTTTTCTGAAAATGAAAAATAATAGTTACCTCATGAAAAAAAATTACTCTCTGCAAGAAATGTTAAACTTTTATTTACTGCCGTTAAATATGCAATTCCGACCACTGTAACAATAAAGTGAAATCACTCTGACAAGACCGATGAATTAACATTATTGAAATAAATTTCAATTCACAAAGAAAAGCAAAACAGAACCAAATAAAAAATAAATCGCCACTTTAATTTGGCAGGAGATTAAATATACAACTTGATTCTTTAATTCAAAGAACTTTCAATATGTCTACCAAACGGAGAATGAAAAACTAATATGTCTTCCCTGCTAGCGAAAACCTCTTTGTTGTAAACACACCGATGCTCAGACGTGGAGCTAGTCACTTCATTTTCAAAATGAATCTTCAAATAAAAAAAAAAAAAGAATTTCGGTTTTAAGAGATTTATCCTTTCTTTAAAGTATAAAGAAATGCAAATCCTTTCCGACCAAAAGTTTCGGGAAAAATTGAATGCAACTGCATTGAATAAAAATAATTAAGTCTTCTTTGCAAGTCACAATCTATAAAAGCGCATACAGATCGTGTATGTATTAGAAAATGTTTGTAAAAGTGGTTTTGCGGTGTGAATATTTATTTTAGAAAATATTCGAGAACCAATTTAAAGATTTAGGGAAATTTTTTGTGATGCATACATAATTTTCATACGGAAATTATTCCTTAAATTGAATTTTATCTTGAAAAACATTTTTGCTATTTATTTATTCCTTTATTTATGTTTATCACATCAAGGATAAGGAAAAACAAAATTTTATTAAGATATGTTTTTTTTTTTTTTTAAATTTATGATGTATTTTTTACTGTAGAAATTAATTGCTTTTTTTTATTTAAAGATGTTTATTATTGATTTTTGATTATTTATTTAGTGAACTCTTACAATAAAAATGTGTGAAAGATATTTTTAAAACAAAATATGTATTTTTTTTATGTGGAATTTGTTTTCTTTTATTTAAATAAATTTTTATTGCTATTTATTAGATACTTTTAATAAAAATATGTTTAAAAATATTTTAATAACAAATTGATTTAAAACCGTAAGATATTTTTGGTTAAAGAAGAAACAAAAATTGAAAAACAATTTTTTTAAATAAATTTTAATTAAAATTTTTTTTTATGATTTTCGTTATAACTCCAAGAAAATAAAGTTGAGAAAACCCCCAAATATATTAAATAATTCTGACATGAAAATTTTTAATTAATGTGAATAATAAACAGTTTGGTTTAAAATACTAATAAACCATACTGTATTATACTGTACTATACTTAATAAACCATAATGTATTATACTGTAAAATATTTAATAAAACCTGCTGTTTTATGCTGTAAAATACTTAAATACAGTATGGTTTATTTAGTACAGCATAACACAGTATGTTATTACAATAAATATATTGCAATATTTGGAAAATTTTGAAAAACCAGGTGGATTATTCGTTAAAAAAAAAGTAAAAATTAAGAACCATATTTTAAATTTTTTAAAAATTTTAACTTTTTGTGATTCTCTTTATAATTCCAATAAAATTAAATTGAAAAAAAAAATATTAAATGATCTTTCTTATAGCTATTGATTTATTTGTTAGATACTTTCAATAAAAAATTTTGTGAACAAAATGATTTAAATACCATGTGATTTTTTTTTTTGAAAAATAAAAAAAAAAAATTAAAAATCGTTTTTTTTTTTTAATTTTAAAATTTTAATTTTGCGATTTTTTTTAAATTTTTTTAATTTTTTTCTGTGATTCTCGTTATACTTCCAAAAAATAAAGTTGAGAGAAACCAAAAAATATTAAATGATTTTAACATGAAAAGTCAAATTAATGCGAATAATACAATATGGTTAAGTATATTACAGCAAAAGAGAGTATGATATTACGGTACACGGGAATATTTGGAAAATTTAGAAAAACCACGTTAATTATTCTTTAAAAAGAAATAAAAAAATTAAAAACCATATTTTAAAATTTTTTAAATATTTTTGTGATTCTTTTTAGAATTCCATTAAAATTAAATTGATAAAAAATATTAAATGATTTTGACATGAAAAATCCTATATTAATACGAACAATACAGCATGATTTATTAAGTGAAATATTTAGAAAATTAAAAAAATTCTTATTGAATTTACCGTTTGATTTTTGATTTTTTTTTTTAACTTTTGACCAATAGACGCAGCTTGTTAAATAAAATCGTTTGCATAGAATATTCAATTGTTTTTATTTAGTATCATTTTATTACTTATCATTTATTTTATCTTTTATTTTTATTGATAAATTGATATCATTTATATTATTATTTATCATTTTATTAATATTTATACAATTAGAATAACTATACAGCTAGATGAAATAAACACACGTAGATAAAAATTTACAAATCAATTATTACTTTACATTTAGAAATACATTATGCCATTATATAAATTCCTCACATAATTGTTTGAAGCAATTCAATTATTTTATCATAAAACTTTACAAAAAAATAACACACTATTCACAATAAATAAAGATAGGATAAAACGATTCTTTTTTTTTCTTTTTCTTTTTGTAAAAATAAAGTAAAATCAAAGTTTATCGGATATAAAATTTACGTCAGAATTTGAAGAATGCAATGATATATATTTCAGTGAAAAATCTTTAAAAGAATAAGTTTATCGTCAAATATCATTGTAAAGTAAGATAGAGGAAATTTTTCTTTAGTATAGAGAATAGAAAACTTTTGAATTTTATTATTTATAAACATGAAAAAAAAATGTTTCTTTATGTTTCTTTTTTTGCAGTGATGATGAAATCAAAATTAATGCATTCAAATCTATTGATTGCTTAAAGTTTTATAGACTATAAGAATTTTCGAAGAAAAAATTATTTATTAAATATATAAATATAAAATCTTAATGTTAATAAATTATTTATTAAATATAAATTATTATTCTTTAATTAAGATACCGCTGTTTGGAAATACATGTAAGTTGAAGTAAGTTCGAATGATCAATATTCGATGAGTTCCGTTTCCTGATGGCCGAGTCAGTAGCGCTCTGAGACCACAGGTTTTGGGTGCGAGTCCCGGTGGTGCTATGGGTGTTTGTAGTGGTTTGGTTTGGTTTGGTTAGTCGCTCTACGGTCATCTTGTGCACACTTTGGGCTAAACAGACTGGGACCTACAGTTTAACGTGGACTCCGAACCACTAACAAATATCCATGCCACCGCCAGGATGCGAACCTGAAGCCTGGGATATCAAAGGCCAGAGCGCTAGCCACTTGGCCCCAGGCCGCTGTTTGTAGTGGTTCGGTATCCATTTTAAGCCGTAGGCCTGGTCTCATATGACTGTAAGAGCGTCACGGAGCCAAATCGAACTTCTACCTACGGTCGCTCTATCACAACAGAAACTGTCCTTTTCCCTCCATCCATGAATAGATCACTCATGGGATGTCCGTCCCGCACTGCAGGATATTGAGGATTAATTACACACGCACAGCAATTAGGAAGACATATCTCTATTAGCATTATTAATTTTGATAAAAAAGAACTTTATTTTGTTGTGACTGAAGTTTTAGATAAACTTTTGTCTAATATGAATGTAGGGAGCCAGTAAGCAGACTGCCATGGTAAAATATGGACTGTAGTACCAGGGAGTTAGGTAGTTGCAGATTAAATTTTTATTATAACACACCTATTTTTGCTAACTCAAATTGTACATTAAATATGATGTCGTATTTTTATTGGAAATTATTTAATATCTTCTATTAATGAGCACCCCTCTATTATTGAAATTAAACCCATTATTTTTTAACCACTTATATTAGACATTAAATAAAATGTGGTCTATTATTGAAATTCCGCTTACATTCTAATCATTGTGATTGTAGAATAAATCTACTGCAGTCTATTATTGGGACCTGATGGCTTTGTGACTAATGCTCTAGCTCTCAGGGTTCAAGTCCTGGTTGTGCAATAGGTGTTTGTAGTGTTCGGAATCCATTTTAAATCGTAGGTCCCTGTCTAATATGATTTTTTGGGCATAGAAATGACAACCCTACCCTGTAAAAAAAAAAAACATCTCGTGTTTTGGAGTCTGCTAGTAGTGAGACGGCCTTGGCCCACCATGGGCCTTCTGCGCCACTGATGATGATGAGATATATAGAAAGACTGAATGTTAAAAAATTCTTCAAAGCAACTCTATATAATAAATTAAAATTTAAGAAAACCCTAGGAAAACCTATCAATAATTGACAGTATCGAAATCATACAGAAAAATATATAAAATACATTTGGAATATTTAAATCATCATCAGTGGAGCAATAGCCCCATGGTTTGCCACGGCAGTCTACGTAGTGGCAGCTTTCGAGACAGGAGATGTTCTCATTTTACGGAGTAGTGTTGTCAGTTATACGCCCAACGCACTACAGTCATATTAAAATACACCTACGGTTTAAAGTGGATTTCGAAGCACTACAAACATCCAATGCACCACCGGGGCACGAACTCGAAACCTGTGGCACTGAGAGCAAGAGCGCTAATCACTCAGCCATCAGGCCCAATATTTAAATCCCCTTGATAAATCCCATACATAATTAGTTTTGATACATATAAAAACTCAAAATATTATTTAAAAAATAGCATTATCATTTACAATTCATTGCACTTTAAAAAAATATAGCTTGAGTTTTAAGAATTACATTTTAATATAAAGTTTATAAATATATCCATTCTTTCAAAAAAAAAAACACTATGATCAGCAAAATCCATAGAAGCATAAAATTTCCTTTTTTTTTTATGTGCATCAAAATACGGCAATATTAAATCGTCATTTCTGGCAACAATATCTGAATACTTTATTTACAGAGAATCTATAACGGAACATACTACAAGCAGCGAGCGACGTTGCCTAGGCTGCGGTTTCCATGGCAACAAATTCAATTTATCTTTGGTTTCTCTTAAATAAAAAATCCGGCCTGCATGCGTGGGGGGGCTTTTATCTCGAAATTTGAATACAATGCAGGAACGCGTTATTTAATAGTTATATTTGTGTTACGAGATAGTGGTTTTTTTTTTTTTATTTATTTATTGAAGTTACGCATAAGTGCTGGCGAACATATTAATAATTCAGTGTCGACCAAACGCGTTTGTATTCAATCTTTTTTACAATTCCTTCTATTAGCTCACACTCTTCCTATATATATATCTTGTTCAAATTTTTAATCGTTCATAAAATGCTTTTTATTCATCCACTCAAGTTCAAATACGTTTTTTTTTTTTAACTTGTAGTGGACGACACTGGATGCTAATACAGTTTTTTCAGATATTAATTCAGTAATTAAATTTAATTAATTAATTTGAGTTTTGTTTAGATTTAAGTTGCATGTATCTACCAATAGATGGCGCCAGATAAACTGAAAATTATTATAAATAATTATAAAAAAATGAAAATTATTTATAAAGGACTTTCTGCAATAGAGTGAAATTGACCAGAGGAATTGACTTAAAAATTTTTTTTATATTATTTGTTATTTATTTTTCAATTCCTACTATTAGCTCACACTCTCCTATATATATCTTGTTCAAATTTTCAGTCGTTCATAAAATACTTGTTATTCATCCACTCAAGTTCAATTACATTTTTTTTAGCTTGTAGTGGATGACACTGGATGTGAATACAGTTTTTCAAATATTAATTCATGAATTAAATTTAATTCATTCATTTTAGAAACTAAAAGGAATTAAATTTAATTCTTTTTTTAGATTTAAGTTGCATGTATCTATCAATAGATGGCGCCAGATCTAAGAGGAAAATTTCAACTTTATTTGTAAAGAACTTTTATGCAATAGAGTGAAAAAAAAAAAAAAAGTAGGAATTTTTTTTTTTTTTATATTACTTGTTCATCATTTTCTTAGCCAATCACAAAGGGAGTAGAGAACTGCCACCACCAATAGGGTGAAACGAATTTAACAAAGTGTTTCTTCTTCTTCTTTAATGACACAACAGCTCCATGGTGGGCTAAGGCCGTCTACCTACTGGCAGAGTTCGAGACAGGAGATGTTTTCCTTTTACGGGGTAGGGTTGTCAGCCCTAAGCGCAACACTCAATATTGCAGGAACGCGTTATTTAATAATTATATTTGTGTTACAAGACACGAGTTTTTTTATTTATTTAAGTTATGCATAAATGCTGGCGAATTTATTAATAATTCAGTTTCGACCAAAAGCGTTTGTATTCAGCTTTTTTTTTTTTTTTTTTTAATTTTTTATGAACAACTGATTTTTATGTTTATTATACCACTATTATTTCTTTATTATTATCTTAGCCAATCACAAAAAGAGTAGAGAACTGCTACAGTCAATAGAGTGAAATGATTTTAACAAAGTATTTAGTATTTACAAACGGCCTGAATGGTCGAGTGTCTAGCGCTGTGGCGCTCGGTGCCAAAGGTTTCGGATTCGAGTCCTTGCAATGCCATGGTTCGGAATCCATTTTAAACCTAGGTCCCAATCTAATAAGATTGTTTGGCGTAAGGCTCACAACCTTACCCCGTTAAAAAGGAAACATGTCCTGTTTCGAAATATTCTAGTAAGGAGACGGCCTTAGTTCACCATGGGACTGTTGCGTCACTGATAGTGATATAATGATGATGAGATATATAGAAAGAGTGAATGTTAAAAAATTCTTCAAAGAAACTCTATATCGTAGATTAAAATTATAAAAAAAAAACCTATCAGCAATTGAAAGTAACGAAAACATCCCCAAAAGTGTATGAAACAACAGGAAAACAACCGGGAACATATAAAAACTCAAAATATTATGAAATGGTATTATCATTTACAATTCACTGCGTTTTAAAAATATAGCGTGAGTTCTACGAATTACTTTTTAATATAAAATTTAAATATATTCATTCTTACAAAAAAATTCAACATGATCAGCAAAATCAATAGAAGCATAAAAAATTCCTTTTATTTTTACAAAGCAGAAAAATTGCTTTATTTTTATATGTATCAAACTACGGCAATATTAAATCGTCATTTTTGGCAACACAATATCTGAATACTTTATTTACAGAGAATCTATAGCGGGGAATACTACAAGCAGCGAGCGGCGTTGCCTGGGTTGCGGTTTCCATGGCAACAAATGCAATTTATCTTTTGGTTTCTCTTGAATAAAAAATCCAGCCTGCATGCTTTTATCTCGAAATTTGAATGCATTGCAGGAACGCGTTATTTAATAGTTAGATTTGTGTTACGAGACACAATGTTTTTTATTTATTGAAGTTATGCATAAATGCTGGCGAATTTATTAATAATTCAGTATCGACCAAACGCGTTTGTATTCAGCGTTTTTATTTTTATTTTTTATGAACAACAGATTTTTATGTTTACTATACCACTATTATTTCTTTTTTTCTTCTTTATCTTAAGCCCATCACAACGAGAGCAGATAACTGAAACCACCAACCGACGAACACGATTGAAACTATTTTAACAAACTGTTTCTTCATATTATTCATTGCGGCCTAGTGGCAAATTGGTTATCGATCAGGCCTTTGGTTCCACAGGCTCCAGGCTCGAATCCAGCCGGTGGCATGGATGTTTTTGAGGGGTTCATAATCCACGTTAAACTGTAGGTCCCGGCCTAATTAGCCTAAAGTGTGCACAAAATCACCCTAGAGCGAGAAACCAAATCTTCTTCTTCATCGACGCAACAGACCGTAATGAGCCAAAGTCGTCGACCAACTAGCAGATTTGACCTAGTTTTTACGGAGTAGGGTTAGACGGAGCACTCCGTTACGTTTTATGTTTTAAAGTGGATTCCGAACTACTACAAACATCCATAGCCGGGACTCGAACCCGAAACCTGTAGCACCGAATGCCAGGGGTTAGTTAGTCGGCTATCAGACCCCCCAAAAAGTGTTTAGTATTTGAAAATAACAATATAACTAAATATTGTTTATTATATGGACATTTATCCATATTTGCTTTGTTGTAAAATAGTGGCAAATGTGCAGCAGATTCAGTATTACTCAGGATGATTGGCGAATATATTGCGATACTGTTTGTTATTTTACTGTTATGCGTATTAAGTAAAATATTATTGTTTTAAATGAACTTCAATCAGCACTGTTCTCATCCAATGTTATATCATCGATTTTTAACTTTTTGTCAAAGTGAAAGGTATACGAACACAAATAAGGAAAAATTGAACAGAAGCTTTGTTGTGTATTTTTGATTATATTAATATCATATTCATTTATATAAAAAAAACTCCCTGGCACTACATTCCGTTTTGGAACCCGGCTGTCCGTTTTGCTGGCAGATACTGAGACAGGAGATTGTTTTCTTTTTTTAAGGGGAAGGTTATCAGCCCTATGTCCAACGCCCTGCAATCTACCGGGACCCATGGTTTAAAGTGGATTCTTAACCACTACAAACATCCATGTCACCGCCGGGACCCGAACTCGAAATCTGTATCACCGAGCGCCAGAGCTTTAGTTACTCGGTCACCCACATTTTCATAGCTATAAGTGTTGAAATGTGTAGTAATAGTACACATTATTTCATGTGTGATTTTAATATGTTTATTTATCGTAAAATTTTATTTTCTTTTCGTTAACTTGCTCCCTAAAATAATACAAATTTCTTAAAGTTGTTGTTTTTCGTAAATACCATCTATTGTCCCCTATACTATCAGTTAACATACATAAATATATATAGTTTTAACATATATATAACATATTCAACGTTATCCAGAATGCCTTTTGGAGGTTTTCACCCTTCTTCGTACACACACTGTGACATCCCAATTTTTAATATGCAACCTCGATGGAGGTATTTCTGTTATTCATAGCATCATGGTCACCTCCTCCTCGAGCCAATGGAAGATTCTCCAGCGTACAGATTTATACTAATTGTCTGTGGCACATTCACAAAAGTTCAGTATTGCTTGACGGATTTTTAATTAATAATAATGATAATATACTTCAAAAAATAGCCTGCAATACAATTTACAAAAGTAATTTCAATTTTACATTAGTACATAAAATAGTGAATTTCTCGTATTTATTAAATATCAGTATAACGTTTTTCAATAAATTAAAGAAAAATATCATGAAAATAAAATTTTGATAATATGTATGAAGAATATATTTCATAATTTTTTATACCGTCTATCTGCATATTAAATATCGATCATTTTATATCTTCATTCAATTAAATGGGCCCTATCCGCCGAAATCAATCTAATATCCATATTATATTTCGTCACATGTAATATTTCTATTTTATTGCTTCATGAAAAAAAAAGTTCTTCATTCATAGTTTATCTCTGCTGGGATACTTCAATAATAAAAGCCTGTTATTACTGGATCGATAGCAAGAATGAAATATTTCAATAGTTAAAGCTTTTTTTTTTTTACTTTTGCAATGGCAAAATCGAAAGTGTTAAAGAATAAAAGAATAAAAGTATATAATTCTGAAAACTTTGAAGCTTAATAAATGTGTAACATTTAAAGCTGAGAGCCAAAATAGAAATATGGACACAAAATATTCATTAAACGCATTTTTTTTTTCAACTATGATATATGATATTAAATTCTGAATATTTATTTAAAAGTAAAGCCAGTTGATACTTTTTATAAAGAGTTATAAGAAAAATAACTTTTAGCAATCAAAGAATAAATAAATAAAAAAAAATCCTGAGCACAAACGTGAAATATATATATATATATACAGTAGAACCTCTTAAGTCGAAAACCTCCACAACTGGAAAAAAAATTTTTGTTTCCTTCCCTTCAAGCCCCCAAACCTCCATTACTCGAAATTTCAACCCTCTCTAAAATAATGAGTCAATCCCCACAAGCTATTTTGGTATATATTTTCCCTCCGTAACTCGAAAAAAAAAATTGGACCTCTGTATCTCGAACATTAGCAATGCTTGATTTTACAACTCGATCATTTGAAACTAATTACCTCTAATAGCTCGAAGAAAAATAAGTTACCGACTTTAAAGATTTGCCGACAATGCACGTCATTGTTTCTTAGAAAACAATGAATGAGTACATAGTAAATAGAATAAACAATTCTATGAAATATTATTATAATTCTTATTATTGCTATTTATTTTAAGGTTTTTTTTGGAATTATTTAGATTTTTTATGTTGTTGCTTATCCCCTTGATTTAGAATCCTAAACCAAGTCCAGTAGATCATGCTGCATCAATAGATCGTAAACTGTCCTCCCCTCATTCAACAGTTGCCTCACAGAGGCACCAATACAATCGATGAGATGAGAGGGAGACGCGATGGCCGAGATTTTTCGAGATTTTTTATTGTAGTACATAATATAACCTTTAAGTTGCAAATAAACACGTTTATTACCTCTGTAATTTGAATTTTTATTTATTTTACCTCTTTAACTCAAAATAAGTCAGAAAGAATCTAAACCTCAACAAGTCGAATATTTCCTTACAAAATCCGCGTAAGTCGAAATCCTCTATAAGTCGAAAAAATCTATAACTCGAATTATTTGGCGTCTCCCTATAAGTTCGGCTTGCAGAGGTTCTTCTGTATATATATATATATATATATATATATATATATATATATATAGGCCCTTTGGGTATATTTGTACGGAAGATTTTAAGGGCTGTTCTTGAATGCGTTAGGGAAAGTGATTGTTGGAGAAGACGGAAAAATTTATCAATGCTATAAAGACTCAGATGCTATAAAATTCATTAAGATCAACATATTAAACTGGGCTGCTCATGTATTTAGAATGAACGATTTAAACCCTGTAAAAAAGCGCGTTTTGAGAAAGTCATATGAACAAAGAGGAAATAGTAGCGATGGATAGACGCAGTTGAAAATAATTTTCCTGTACTTAAGGTTAAGAATTGAGGGCCATTGTCACCCAGAGCCATTGGCCATTGCTCCCGATGAGTCTTACGACGAACATGCCATACTGTGGCAGCATACCGAAGCCAGAATAGACCCGAGGGTATATATTATTTTTATTGTATTAAATTATCCTATGTACATACTAATTTCCTTGCAATGTATTCAATACTTCTGAAGATGTTCAATCATAAGTAAAAATTCTCTAAATTTTGTACAACCATCATTTACAATGAGTAAGATTATAAAAGAATTGGTGAGAGAAATATTTAATTTAAAATATATTTCAATGCTTTTTGATGAAGAAATATTCAATTTCATTCATCTTTAATATTTTACGATGGTTTCTTATCACTACGCAAGTACTTTCTTTTACTTAATTATTAATGATTGTTATTAATACTATACCAACCTGGAATATGATTTGATTTCATAAAAATACTGGTATTGTACATTGAAGAAAATCTAAAAATAGCAATGATTTTGCAACAAATTTGAGCAGTTATTTAGCAATGTTGGCGATCTATTTGGAGAAAATGTATGGAGATAGTGAGTTTTAAAACGTTTGTTAAATATAAAGAATCATCTTGCAAAAATTCAAAGCTTAAAATAACCAATCAAGATAATCAATAAAATAACTAATCAAGATAACTAATACAGTAAGATAACTTTTTTCGGAAGTCCTCATTGATTTGGGGATCCCATAAGAATACTCCACAAAGGTTCAATTTTGTCTTCCATGTCACTGAGGTCAGTTAGAGTGAATCATAGAACCTGTTATATTAGATGTTCCAAGATGCACTTGCAGCATAAATTCGCAGAATATAATTTAATTATTCTGCGAACTCATAACAGCAAACTCATAAATAAAACAGGCACTATCTGTCATTTATTCTGAAGGATATTATTTTAAAATCAGAGTTAATTTTTCTCATAATTTCGACAGTTCATTTTTGAATATAGGGTGCACACATAATGTTTTTTTTTTTTTTAATGCATTGGTTTTCACTGTTTTTGTCTTTGTAAAATAAATATATTTTGTAAAAGTGTGATAAATCGCACGGGCTGGAAAATACACAAGGCGGGCCATATGTGTTGGTTGGCCACCCCTGATTTAGTTGATGCCAACATCATCTGACTAAATTTCAGAAAAATTATAATAATAACAGCCATGGGACATGAAAATCTTTTCCCAGGAACTAATAAAGAGAGATGTCAGAGCTTTTAGTTCAAATGTCATACACCAGGTGGCAGTCATCAGTTTGACCTCGACCTAAACAAAGGATACGTAATCAAGCATCAGCGGAGGCACGAACTTTTCGACTAGATCATTAAAGGACAAAAGAAATTTCTCCTTAATTAAGTAGGGTTAGACGAACGAGGAATTTAACGAATATTTAAAGTAGTCAATGTTTTCTTTTTTAAAAATTCTTTTTCACACCGTAGAGTCTATTGTTAAAGATCACAAAGTAAAAGTTTTCATGCAGAATTCTTTTGTACAACAGCCATATTCCCTATGGTAAGGAATACATAGAGGATTAGTATTAGCTTTTAAATTAAAATTTGTGTAGGAATAGTTAAAAAAAATGTGGTTGAAATGTAGTCCGGGATTATTTATTTAGGTATGAAAAATATAAGTAATTGTATCTTTCTATGCAGTATGTTTTAGCTAGTTAATTAAGAATTATTTATGCTTCTTAATTAAAAAAAGTGAAGTAATAATTAATTATTTTTGCTGCTTTTTTTTTTTTATCGGACATTCTTTTCTTTATTAATCTTTATTAAAATGCTGTTTTTGTGGGGTTTTTTTTTTTTTTTGAAGGTAAACAAATCTGATTTTTTTATTAATAATTTTATAGTTTAATTTTAACTAGGTTAATGAATAAACTTTTTTTTACCTGACATAAAGTTGATTAAAAATTAACACAACAGTAAAAAAAAAAATTTTATAAATTAAGTATATGTTTTATTGAGCTTGACATCGATTGAGTGCATGAAAATTTATTTTTAGTCTATGAATTAGAATTCGTATTCTTTCAAAATTTAAGATATCCATTAAAGACAAATTTTTTAAAAAATTCAAAATGAAAATTTTAATATTTTTTTAATAATTTTTACAGGACACAATGATCTTAATAGGTAGAATGCGTTGGTTTTCGAACAATGAATGTCAGATTCAAAAATTCAAAAGCCAATAAGGCGATCATTATTAAAAGTTCCCTTGTCTATATCTGAGAGGGTCACGATACTTTCATAGGCTGCAAAGTAACAGGTGGGCTGAAATGTTCGTAGGCTGACACATAGATGGCGCTACTAGTGTTAAATCCATATATTTTTTGGTAGCCCTACCCTTCAAAAGACACGTGTATAAATTTGACAGCTATTGCACTATTAGTATGTGAATTATAGCATTTTTAGTGTTCATCACATGCAGTCCACTCGACTGACTGTCGATTGGACTCCGGTGTGAAATGATGGAGCCATGTTTCATCCATTGTCACATATCGACGCAAAATTCCGGGTTTATTACGATTGAACAGCTCCAAACACTGCTTAGAATCATCAATTCGTTGTTGTTTTTGGTCGATTGTGCGCTCGCGCGGCACCCACTTTGAACAGAGCTTTCGCATATCCGAATATTCATTCACGATATGTCCAACACGTTCCTTTGATATCTTTTAGGGTCTCAGCCATCTCAATCAACTTCACTTTACGGTTATCAGAAATTATTTGTGGACTTTTTTGATGTTTTCGTCGGTAACAACCTCTTTGGGGTGTCCACTGCGTGCATCGTCCTCGGTGCGCATTTCGCCTCGTTTAAATTGAGTGAAACCACTTTTCTACTGTTGATTTTCCTTGTGCAAAGTCCGAATAATGTTTATCAAGCCAAACCTTGGCTTCAATAGTATTTTTTTCGCCAAAAAGCAATGCTTTATTAACACACGAAATTCCTTTTTATCCATTTTTCAAACTAACAAAAGTTGTTCACTAAAAATGCTATAACTCACACATAATGTGCAACTGTCAAATTTATACACGTTCTTTTGAAGGTTAGGGCTAACTAAAAATCATATGGATTTAATATTCGCCATCTATGTGTCAGCCTATGAACTTTTCTGTCCACCTGTTACCAATGTTGGATTCCGAAAAAAAGAGGACAGACGCGTCTTTCCACTCCTGCGAATGTCTAAATGTGCCAACTTCCCCAGATGTCACCAAAATTGCTGTGGCACAACAAGAAGGATATGTATCATTAGGTAGTAGTTGATAAATCATTTGTACGATAATATTTGATCAACTAAGAGAAAATAGTAAATAAATAGTTTAAATAAATTTTCTATATAGTTGTAAAATAACTGAGAGCTGTGAAAATTCTAGATATCATCATAATCCATAGGGTTCAGAGGTTGAAATGTTTCAACTAAAATATAGTATCCTTTAAAGTGTAGGTTCAAATCGTGCAGCGATATGTATGTGTAGGATAGAGAGTCACATCGTTATTTCCCCTAGGAAACGTTGAATACACTAAACATTTGTCATACTAACAGAGAATGATTTACCTCTTATTTACCTTATATGCTTATATACAATTCTAGTGATCAAAATTAGAAAACAACATATATTGCTTTATATGTATTTTAAGAAAAAGTAACAAAATTTTTAATCCGAGATATCATAGCAAAAACTGTACGAGACAAAAGGGCTTCACACAAAAAGGCAAAAATTTGTAATAATATCAGTAGAAACAAATATAAGTGCAGTATGCTTTAAACCGCCGGAAGTATAAACCTTTGTAACGCTAAATGTGCTAAATATTTGTGGTTTTAACGCCGAATGACCACAAGTCAAAATGTAGGGCATTCTAAAGCATGAAACATTTTATTTAAAGAGATAAATGTGAGGATAAATGTTATATTCTATAATATTTTTAAAACATTTTTAATTATTGTCTCTAATTTACATCTATAGACTTCGTTTCCCATTTCTACCAGTAATTACATTCACATCAATATTTTGATCTGAAAAGTTTCTAAATATATTTGTAAAATAACTGATAATTTTGAAAATTCTAGATATCTTCATAATATATTACAAATAAAGCAGTTAATATTCTTAAATAATAAATAAATTCGAATACACTACTTAGCTTCATAACCAGAACTTTGCATATAAATAATATGCGATAATGTTAGTTGAATATATTTAAACAAAACATAGTATCCATAGTAATAGATAGATAACATTTATTGACATTCTACGAATTACTCATAAATATTGATTATTAGAGAAGACTTGTTGACATGGAGGGATTTGTTGACCAGTTTAAAATGGCACCACATATTTGAAGAGTGTATGTTGCTGACTGGTAATACCACAATTGGAAATGCACACTTCAAGGCATGTAGGGAGGCTTCTTTTATCCTCTTATTTTCTCAAAAGGCTGATGGCCAAGTGGCTAGTGCTCTGGCCTTTGGGAAACACATGCTTCTGGTTCGAATACTGACGGTGGCATGGATATTTGTGGGTGGTTCGGTTAATTTTGTTATTGCCAAGCACATTTGATTATTTCAATACTTACTTTTTTTTTTATTGCCAAAGACTTTTGATTAATTCAATAATTTTTTTTTTTTTTTTTTTTTTTCTACTAAGTATTGAATTAAACAAAAGAATTTGGTAATACAAAAGTATTGAATTCACCAAAAGTATTTTGGCAATACAAAAGTATTGAATTAAATAAAAAGTATTTGCCAATACAAAAGTATTGAATTAAATAAAAAGTATTTGCCAATAAAAAAGTATTGAAATAATCAAAAAATATTTGGTAATAAAAAAAAAATAAATATTGAAATATTTAAAAGTATTTGGTAATAAAAAAAATAAATATTGAAATAATCAAAAATATTTGATAATAAAAATACTTTTGTTTAATTCGATACTTTTTATTATCAAATACTATTGATTATTTCATTACTTACTTTTTTATTGCCACACACTTTTGATTAATTCAGTACTTTTTTAATACTGTTACATGTTGAATACATGTTAAACTGTTGGTCCCTGTCTAATTAGCCGGAAGTGTTCACAAAATGACAGTAGTGCAACAAACCAAACAAAACTTACTTTTAAATTCGTGGTAAGATTTTCAGTCTCTTTGATTCACAGCCGGAGTAATATGGTAGATGACTCCGTGTCGAATCTCCCAAGTTTACGCCGGGAAGGGACACGATAAATCAATAAACAGGTATGTACTTCCATTCCGCGGGAAATTAAGGTCAAATTCTTTCATATGCCTTCTTTCGAGATGTTTGTTCAAAATTGTGGTCGATAAATATAATTGACTGCAGTGTGGTAAACTCTGAATGATGCACACTGTAACTTTGAATATGCTACTGAGTTACTTCAGATAAATATGTGCATAGCATTCAAACACCACAAGATTCTTTCTTATATATCGTGTTTCTGAATCGAATTCACTTATCAAGTATAAAATTGAAGTTCTCTGGATCAGAACACCAGCATATACAACTTCTCTAGGACAAGGTTTGAATGGTCGAGTGTCTGTCTCTGACACTCGGTGCCACGGGTTTCGACGCTCGGTGCCATCGATTACTGGTTCGGAATCCACTTTACGCCCGTCTCATATGACTGTAAAGAGCGTCCCTGAGCCAAGTCAGACTTCTACATACGGGCGCTACCTCACAACAAAAACTGCCCTCTTTCCCTCCACCCATGAGTAGATTACTCATGGAACAACAACTACACTGTCTTTCTAGGGCCTCCTAGTCACCTCCTAGAAAAGAATTTGAAGTCTTCTATTATATGTGTTTTTCTTTAAAAATAACACAAAGCAAAAAGCATTAAAAAGTCCCCCTCCAAAATCGCCATTTTTGCAAAAAAGTGCTCTGTTTTCCTAAACTGTTTATTGAAATAACCACATATTTGGAAAAAGAGTGACACTGCAACATCTGCGCAATGAAATTAGTTACTGTGAGAAGAGCTTTATTTCATAAGTGGCGAGACACTGATTCATTTCTAAAGAGTCTTGTAACCACTTTTGGCATGGAGCCAAGCACAGTTTTGGTGATAGCCTATGTGCAACACGTAGGAATGCATTCATAAATGGATCAGCAAAAGATCGACAAAGATCAGCAAGGATAGTTTCATTGCCTTTAACCAGAAGCTTTGATTTATTTTAGTACTTCACCAAATACTTTTTAATCAATACTTTTCAGTAGTTAATTATTAATTAAAATAAAAATAAATTATTAATGATTAAGTATTGAAATATTTAAAAAATAATTTTAAATATTTCAATACTTATTTTTTATCGCCAAATACGTTTGATTAATTCAATACTTTTTATAACCAAATTCTTTGATTAATTCAACATGTTTTTATTGCCAAACACTTTTGATTAATTCAATACTTTATTTCCACTAAGTATTGAATTAAACAAAGAATTTGGTAATACAAAAGTATTAATTCCCCAAAAGTATTTGCCAATACAAAAGTATTGAATTAAATAAAAAGTATTTGGTAATAAAAAAAAGTATTGAAATAATAAAAAATATTTGGTAATAAAAAAATAAATATTGAAATAATAAAAGTATTTGGTAATAAAAAATAAATATTTAAATAGTTAAAAGTATTTGGTAATAAAATAATAAATAGTTAAATAATCAAAAAGTATTTGATAATAAAAAATAAATTTGAAATAATCAAAAGTATTTGATAATAAAAAATACTTTTGTTTAATTCAATACTTTTTTATTATCAAATATTTTTGATTATCTCATTACTTACTTTTTTTTACCAAACACTTTTGATTAATTCAGTACTTTTTTTCTACCAAGTATTGAATTTAAAAAAAAAAAGTATTTGGCAATACAAAAGTATTGAATTCACCAAAAGTATTTGGCAATACAAAAGTATTGAATTAAATAAAAAGTATTTGGTAATAAAAAAAGTAAGTATTGAAATAATCAAAAATATTTGGTAATAAAAAATAAATATTGAAATAATCAAAATTATTTGGTAATAAATAAAATAAGCATTGAAAAAAAATCAAAAGAATTTGATAATTAAAAATACTTTTGTTTAATTCAATACTTCTTTATTATCAAATACTTTTGATTTTTTCATTACTTACTTTTATTAAATGCTTTTGGTTATTTCAATACTAAATGTTTTCTTCGATACTTTTTGACATTTCAATACTTGGTAGCAAAAAAATTAGTGTTTATTTCACCAAAAGTATTTGGCAATAGAAAAGTATTGAATTAAACAAGAAGTATTTGGTAATAAAAAAGTATGTATTGAATTAAACAAAAAATATTTGTTAATAAAAAAAAAGTAAGTATTGAAATAACTAAACATATTTAGTGATGAAAAATTAGTATTGAAATAATCAAATGTATTTGATAATAAAAATACTTTTGTTTAATTCAATACATACTTTTTTTATTAAATGCTTTTGATTATTTCAATAATAATTTAATTTTTTTTTATTAAATACTTTTAATTATTTCAATACTTGGCAGCAAAAAATTATTTGTATAATCAAAAGTATTTGGTAATAAGAAAGAAAGTATTGAAATAATCAAAAGTATTTAGAAATTTAAAAAAAATCTTTTGCTTAATTCAATACATTTTTTATAATTAACTTTTTGATTATTTCTTTATTTACTTTTTATTAAATAATTTTGATTATTGCAATACTTCCTTTTTTATTACCAACTATTTTGAATATTTCATTACTTCATTTTTTTTTATTACCAAATACTTTTGATTATTCAAAATTTTTTGAAATAATCAATTTTGTTAAGTCTTAACGTAAAAATATGATTTATAAACAGATACACCAATCAAGATAAATTATAATATAAAAAAAACAATATAAAACACAACAAGTAATATAAAAAAAAATTAAAGTCAATTCCTACTTTATTTCACTATGTTGCAGAAAAGTCCTTTACAAATAAAGTTGAAATTTTTCTCTTACATTTGGCGCCATCTATTATTAGATACAAGCAACCTTAAACTAAGCAAAACTAAAATCAATTAATTAAAATTTAATGAATGAATTAATATTTGAAAAACTGTATTAACAACAAGTGTCATCCACTACAAGTTCCAAAAAAGGTATTTGAACTTGAGTGGATGAATAAAAAGTATTTTAGGAACAATGGAAAATTTAAACTAGGTTTATATAGGGAGAGTGTGAACTAATGGTAGGAATTGAAAAAACGGAGAGGTAATTCATCTGAGAGGCCCCTTTTAATTATGTTTTTTAATCACTTAGGGATTATTTTGAAATGGTCCTTTGGTTTATTCAAGAAATTTTTTGTCACTATCTTTTAAGAATTGCTCCAAATTGGAATAACGTGTGAAAATTAATAAAAAGTAACAAGATGGATTAAAAATTAATTTATAATTGAAAGTTTACCAATGTTTTTGTCGGTGACAATTTCTGGTTTTTTTAAATAAGTTAATTGTTATTTTCCAGTGAATTTTATTGATTATAAATTTTCTTTGTACGATTGAAAATACTGTTTACGTGATACGTAAAAATAAAAAGCGCAGTCATTCAATTTTGATATCATTGATGCACCTGTTTCACGAACACCAACTAGGTTAGTTGGTTAAGTTTGAACCGTGCTTTGAATCCTTCGAATCATTCATTCGAATAAAAATGAAAATCCATTTATGAATCTTTCAGAACGTTTTTAATTTTTTTTTTCCCAACCTCATAGCAGAGGAGAGATTTTAAACTTTTTCCAAATATATAACGTTATTTCTTCTGTTCAGTTCTTCTCCTCCCCTCCCCCTTGTTTTTCCTTCAACCTTCCAAACACTCCAGAAACACTTCTAGCATTCGAAATCGCTGTCCTCTTCAAAAAAGAAACACGTAGCAGCAGACGATACTGGCAAGTTGCCATCTCTGAGAAACATAACTTACAGTTTTGCTTTCCCTCAAAAATAGGGGGGGGAAGGGGGTACCTATTCTTCCACAATTTGTTTAATACAGTTCCGAGTAAACTTATAACTAAAATTATCTGAGTTATCTTTCTGTGAAAACGTCTGGACAAAATATTTTGGGCTTTGAAATGTTTATTTTGCCGAGATCTCGCCAACCCATGAAAATGACGGTCTTGTTTGGCTGTAAAAATGTTATTAGTGGCGTAAAAATAGATTGAGGAGGTACAGTGGGATCATTGAAAAAGTGGGACAACCATTCAAAAAAGGAAAGGATGGACTGACAGTGAAGATTTTGTTTTTAATGGGTTTCCTCATATCATAAAACTCTACTTTTTATTAATACGCTTTTATTAGTTTCACCTGTATGTTTGTATGTATGTAACTGACTTTTCCCCTGAAGGTCTGTTTCTCCTCATATACACTATTTAAGCTGCAAAGAAACATTTACAGGCATCTTTCAGAAAGAAAACAGTTGATTCTTTTTAATACGCTTTTATATTAGTTTCACCTGTATGTTTGCTTGTAACTGATTCTTTGGGTTCGATTTTGCCCTACTTTAAGCGATCAGATTTAATTGTAACGTTGTAGACTTATCAGGGGCCGACGACACTAAAATAGTTTGATAAGTTTATTATCTCATCATGATTAAGATCGCCAGGATTAGAGAATTTATTTTAACTCAGGAAGTGCAATTTAACCCATGTAGATTGAAAGTATTCAGTAAAGACATTCAAACCTGCGTGGGACAGTGGCACAACGGACTAATCGCATTTAGCCTTTGTTTTACTCACAATTACATTATTGTAAGAACTGTAGTTCCGCTCCTCCGTATCGGGACCTCATTTAAATATTATAGTTTAAAAACACTAAAAAACATGCTTTTTAGAGTTAATCAAACTAAAAAGTAAAAAATAAATGAATAGTTTAAAAAAACTAAAAAACACGCTTTTAGAGTTAATCAAACTAAAAAGTAAAAAATAAATTAATAGTTTAAAAAAAAACTAAAAAACACGCTTTTAGAATTAATCAAACTAAAAAGTAAAAAAAAAAAATTATTAACATAAGAATAAAATGACTGACGAGAAAATGAATGTCACTGTTCTAAAAGCGTTGGGTGCTTTGTATGATATTTTTAAACTAACTCTGCATTTCGGAATGAAACTAGTGAAAAATTATAAAGATTGGTATCACCTCACGCTTTTAGAACAGTGACATTCATTTTCTCGTCAGTCATTTTATTCTTATGTTAATATTTTTTTTTTACTTTTAGTTTAATTAATTCTAAAAGCGTGTTTTTTAGTTTTTAACTATTAATTTATTTTAATTTTTTAATGCTTCAGTTATTCACTGAATAACCTATTGCTTAAAAGGTCATTTGAAATTTGATTCGAATGTGTTCCTGTATTTATTCCTGTAAAATATTTGATTTCTTATATTTAAACTTCATTAACGAATTACCCCCAAGGATATTTCTATCTCTATTTCTATTTCTAGCGAAAATAAAATTTCAATTTTGCACTATCATGAGTATGTTAGGTTATCTTGTAATATCCTAAAAAAGCACGAGTCTCCACGATTTTATTCGAATGTGCTACTGTATTAAGCAAAATATTTGATTAACTTTAATTTAGATTTCGTTAATAGATTCTCAGAGGATATTCGTATATCGTATTTGTATTTATTTGTAACAATACGTATTAACTCGTTCGAAAATAAATTTTTAATTCTGTACTAACATGAATATGTGGGGCTTGCAATATCCTATATGTATCTAAAATATCCTATATTAGTTAAAAGTATTATCTTGCAATGTCCTAAACAAACATGAGCTCCTTGTGATGTTGACATCTGGACACACTCAGCTTTTGTTGTTTCACAGACAATTAACTTGATGTCATCCAGTACCAAAGGGACCTGATGGTCGAATTGCTAATGGCCTGGCGCTCTGTACCAAAGGTTTCGTGTTCCAATCTTGTAAGTCCCATACTGATTAGTAGGGCTCAGAATCCACTTTAAAACAGTAGATCCTGCCTAATATAACTATTGGGCCTAGGGCTGACAACCCTGCCCGGAAAAAGAAAAAACATATTTTCGAAATATGAGTATACAGACGGCCTTAGGCCCACCATGGGCATGTTGCACCACTGATGATGATGATGATGATTTTATTTGATGTGAACCATTTGAATTTTTTATAATAATTTTTTTGAATAACTATCAATGCATTCAACTTTTAAAGAATATACTATTTATTTCATTTAAATTATAAAAAGCGTTATGAAGAATTTCGACAATCTAAAATTATTTTAAACAAAATTGATTACTTATTTTAATGAACCATATTCATTTATATCTACTATCTCCTGATTTGGTTTCATTAATTTAGAAAAAGCTAAAAGGCTGGTCACTGTTGTAATTTTAAGAATACTTTTTTTAAAAAGTATATTATAAATAATTGAATATTTTAAAATTGGAACAATTTCAATGCTATTAAACTGTTTAATTATTTTTGCCATTTATCTTAAAGATCCATTTACATATAGTGTAATTTTAAGTTACTATTTTTTTCATCATTCCCTTTTCTATGAAACTCAAAAAGTCTAAAACATTAATCACTTACTTGGAAACCAGGGGATTAAGGTAAGCAACTTTAAGAAGCATATAAGATGAACGGCAGAAAATACTCTACTTTTATTAATCCTTTCGACGAAATCTTTTACACTCCAAATATCGATACAGACGTTGTTAAAACTGCTATACTTCTGAAACTTCTAGATGCTGGTAAAAAATATTTAAGCGCCATTTTTCAATAGTTTTCTTGCAATCCTTCGAACCATGCATTTGAATAAAAATGAAAAATTGCTTTTGAATCTTTCAGAAAGTTTTTAATTTTTTTCCAACTGAACAGAAGAGGAGGCAATTTAAACTTTTTCGAAATATATATTGTCCCTTCTTCAGTTCAGTTCAATTCTGCCCCATTCCCCACCCCTTGTATTTTTCTGCCTCCCTTCCAAACACTACAGAAACACTTCTAGCATTAGAAATCGCTGTCCTCTTCGAAAAAGAAACACGGTGCAGCAGACGATACTGGCATGTTGCCATCTCTTTAAAACATAACTTACAGTTTTGCTTTCCCTCCAAAAAAGAAGGTGGGGGGGGGAGGACTTTCTTCCACAATTTGTTTAATACTCTTCCGCGTAGACTTCTAACTAAAATTATCTGAGTTATTATTCTGTGGAAATGTCTGGACAAAATATTTCGGGCTTTGAACTGTTTATTTTGGCGAGATCTCTCCAACCTTTGAAGATGACGGTTTGTTTGGCTGTAAAAATGTTAGGAGTGGCGTAAAATAGATTTAGGAGGTACAGTGGGATCATTGAAAAAAGTGGGACAACCATTCTAAAGAGAAAGGATGGAAGGCCAGTGAAGATTTTGTTTTTAATGCACTTTTGCATATCATAAAGCTCTACTTTTTATTTTAATTTTTTTAATACTTTATTTTTCACCGAATAGCCGACCGCTTAAATGTCATTGAAGATTTTATTCGAATGTGTTCTCGTATTAAGCGAAATATATTTTGTTCTAATGCAGCTGGCAAACACTTTGAGAGTGTCTTAGATGCGTTAAGGCAAGCGCTGCACCGGCGTTACTCGCTTAGCACTACCCAGGAGGGTCGTGTAACTTGAAGATAAGCTACGGACACAGAGTAACACTTCCGCAACGGTCTACGAACGTGTTAAACCAGGGCCTGCGGTTTAAAGTGGATTCAGAACCACTACAAACATCCGTGTCACCGCCGGAACTTGAACCCGGTACCTGTATTACAGAGCGCTAGGCGCTAACCCCTCGGCCATTAAGCAAATGTTTGATTAACTTTATTTCAACTCCGTTATTAGTCCGTATCCCGAGAATATTCGTATCTAATATTTGTATAACTTTTTAACAATACGCATTAATTCGTGCGGAAATAAATTTCTAATTCTGTGCTATCATGTGTGTTTTGGGCAGCTTGTAATATCCTGGAGAAAACACGTGATCCTTCATCATGTCGTGCATCTGCCAACATTCATTTCCTGTTTTCCATAATTTAACTTGAAGATATCCACTATCAAAGGACTTCGAGGACCGCGGGCGAGGACCATGGTTGAGTTTCTAGCGTTCTGGCACTCGATATCACTGATTTAGTGTTCGAAACTTTGTAGTACCATGGATGTTTATAGCAGTTGGAATCCACCTTGTAGTATCCTGTAGGAAACATGCTGAAATAAACACGAGTTCCCTTATGATGTCGTACAGCTGGCAACAGTCATTCCATGTTGTTTCACACAGACATTTAATTACATGTCCTGTAGTACCAAAGGGACCTAATGGCCGTGTTGCATGCGTTTTGACGCTCGCTGTCGTATAGGTTTAGATTTCGAATTCCCGGCAGTGTCATGGCTGCTTGTTAGTGATTCGGAATCCCCGTTAAGCTGTAGGTCCTCTCTAAGTAGCTCTTGTGTACTCAAAAATTACCATTGAGCAAAGAACCAACATCAACATTAAAAACAAATTTAAAACTTAGTTTCAATTTGAATGGTTTTCTAGTGAAAAAATTGAAGACTTTTTGTCCAATTTATCGACCAAACTGGATTACCCTTTCTTATATCATTTCCACATCACGTTCATGTCCATGTATATGCATCTTAAAAAAAATGGAAAGAACTAGATGATGCTTTTAAAAACTCTTTAATGCAAATATTCTGTTGTACATATATTGAAGGATGCTTTGAAGGGATAAATGAAATATGAAAAATTATAGATTGAATGCTGGTTTGAACTCATAAATTAAATGATGTCAAAAAACATAGATTTAACATAAATGGATAATAATGTTGGTAATAAGAGAATTCAGTCAACAAATCTTTGAACCCTTTCAGTGGCCTGAACGACATGGTTGAGCTGGTTTGGGCAATGCAGTCTTTCTAATGCGGTCTTGTTCAATCTATAAAATCTTCATGAAAGCTCATAGCATATTTAAAAGCAAAACATTTTTGGTTGACTGTACTAGATTCCATGTCTCAGTATTACATTAGAATTATTTATATTGTGGGGAACATATATTATATTCTTCAACAAACAAATAGTTACTGACTCGATGTTTGTTGATTCTAACCGAGGCGAGTTTTAAAATGATGCGGGCTTTGATGCAACATTCTGGTTGAAATATATGAATTTTTTCTTTCATTATCATAGAAATGACATCGGTGTTTTTTAATAAACATATAAGAGAAACGATGCTTTTCTGATAAATAGCTCGAAAAACTGGAATATTGATATACTTAACTATTATAATTCTTTATATTGGATAGAGATAAAAACCCACTGGAATACTGCTCTTGCATGAAATTAGGAAAGGCAAAATGTAAAAGACTAAGTCATTATAAATTTAATAATCAAATCTGATTTTTTTATATTTATGTCATTCACAACATCCAAACATACTTAAAATGGAAGTTAAATCAATAACATTAAGCAGAAAAAAAAATATTTGAAATATACTATCAACGTGCCAATACCAACTTGCTATCTAACAGCCAGAGAATAGATAGTTAGATAGAATGTTGGATTTCCATATGAGAAAAAAACATTAGTAATAAAGGAACAGATAGGTCTGTAACATAGTACGCCGGATTTGCATACCAGGAAACACGCATTTGAAATGAGCTATTATTAATACAGGTTAGACATAGACAGTTAGACAGCACGTTGACACAATAGAATAGTTAGACAGCACGTTGTATTTCAAAACCAGAAAAAAACCGCATTTGAAGTAAACCAGCATTACTACAGGGCTAGAGAGGTCTGTTGGATTTCTGTAACAGGGCAAAACCTATTTGAAATAAACTATAATTAATACTGGACTAGAGAAGATTGTCGGATTAGACGTTGGATTTCCAAACCAGGAAAACGCATTTGAAATAAACCAGTATTAATATAGGGATAAGAAAGAGTTGATAGATAGCCCGCTGTATTTTCAAACTAGAAAAACGTTTTTGAAATAAACTCGTATTAATACATGATCAAAGATCATTGTTGGATTACCAAACCAGAAAAAAAAACTCATTTGAAATAAATAAATATTAATACAGGGCCAGAGAGGATTGTTGAACATCATATTGGATTTCCGACCCAGAAAAAACGCTTTTGAAATAAACCAGTATAAATACAGGACCAGAAAGAGTTGATAGACTGCACGATGCTGTATTTCCGAACTAGAAAAAAGCGTTGCTGAAATAAACCCGGATTAATACAGGGCTAGTGAAGTTTACTGAAGCGCAAGTTGGATTACTGTACCCGAAAAAACATTTGAAATAATACAAGACCAGAGAGGATTGTTAAACACAGCTGAAATTGCTGAGACAACAAAAAAGCATTTGAAATAAACCGTTGTTAATAGATATCTAAAGAGGGTTGTTGTACAGCATGTTGAATTTCCCAACTAGAAAAATCGTATTTGAAATAAAACATTAATATCACAGGACCAGAAAGGTCTGTTAGATAGCATGTTGGATTTCCATACCAGGAAAAGCATTTGGAATAAGCCATTATTAATAAAGATAAAAGGGTTGTTAGACAGCTTGCTGCATTTCAGAACAAGAAAAAGGAGACATTTGTAGTAAAAGCATTGATACGGGCCAGAGAGCGTTGTTGGAGAGCACGTTGGATTTATGTACTAGAAAAAAACTCATTTAAAATAAACCATAATTAATACAGGACAAGAGAAAGTTGTTGGATAGAATGTTGGATTTCCGATCAGAAAAAAATCCTTTGAAATAAAACATTAATAGCACAGAGTCAGAGAGGCCTGTAAATAGCATGGTGGATTTCCATACCAGGAAAATGAGAATTTGAAATAAGGCAATATTAATACAAGGCCAGAGAGGATTGCTGATCATCATGTTGGATTTCCGACCCAGAAAAACCGCTTTTGAAAAAAAAAAAAAACCATTGTTAATATAGGACCAGAAAAAGAATTGTTAGATAGCACATTGTATTTCAGAAGCAGAAAAAACGCATTTGAAGTAAACCAGCATTAATACAGGGCCAGAGGAGGCCTGCTAGTAAGCAAGTTGGATTTACGTACCCGAAAACCCATTTGAAATAAAACATTAATGATACAGATAGGATTGTTGAACAGCATGTCGGATCTTTGAACCAAAGGAAGCTTGCTCTGAATCTATAGAACAGCTACAAATTAAAATTCTTTTGCGCCCATGCTGGAAATAGGCGTTAAACATCAATAGATTGGAATGTTGTACTGTTAGACTACAGGAGGAGGAGAAATGTTTTTAATACCAGATGCCATTTATGAAAGTATTCGCTCAAAATTGCGGTGTCAAAAGTGGATGCCGCTAGGTAATACCAAATTTTCTACATATCTTCTGTTATGATGGGAAATGTTATATGAAAAATATAAATTCTTTTAAATCGAATTTAAATCAATGAATTTCAAATATGATAAAGAAATAGAACCTATTTTAAACCTGCATTTCATCTTTTGGTTAAACACTCTGCAATCTAATGGAGATAAATTATTTTTCTAAAGTAATTTTGTTTGGGAAAAAATATTTTTATTAAAATCAAAATATTGCATTGATGGAATCATAATGAATATTTTTTTATCGATTTTATTTATTTTTTAATCATAAAAATTAAAGAATAGATTTATTGGATTGTGCATATTTTTGGATATTCTATCTCAATGATGCGGAAGGTAAGACTGTAATATTAATTTTTTACGAGAAATCTCGTAATTTTCTGTTCTGTTGTTCCTTGTTTTATATAAAATTTCTTATTAACTTCCCAATTTCATAATGTCGTGATCCAGTCGATCAATAGTTGCATCAATAAACCTATTTTTTTTTTTTTTTTTTTTTTTTGCTAAAAATATTGCTCGTTAATTCATTTCATCCATAATCATGTTCAAAACATATCAAGAAAACTTTTCAAACTTGACAAATTGCCATGGATTAACGAATTTTGAGTTTTTCAGTTGCTTGATAATAATATTTTTTATCATTATAGTAGTCCCATTAATGAATTTATCGCTTATCATTATCCATTACCCATTTATTTATTATTTTATCATTACAATAATCTATTAATTAATTTATCGTTTATCACTACCTAGAATGAACGCACTTGAAATAAACCATTTTTAATACAAGGTCAAATGGGCCGTTAGATTTTCAAACTAGGAAAAACACATTTGAAATAAACCAGTATTAATACACGGTCGCCAGTATTATACAGTATTAATACAGAATGCTATTGGATAGCACATTTGCATAGCTTTCGGATAAATTGAGTTAAAGCAGTTTACTCGAGCATTAATCTCAAAGCACCTCTGCAAGCCAATTTGGATTGCACCTTGGAATTTGATTCTCTAATTCCTCAACAGAGTGTTCGAGATCAACTTACAGTAAAATGCTGTTATTAAAGCAAAAAAGTGTCTTCATTCTTACTCATTTTTAAGGGGAAAAGGTAAATAAAGTAGTTGTTGTTGTTGTTTCTTATCCCACTTGACTGTAAGCCCACGAGCCCATTACTTGATTGAAGGGGAAGGGAAGCAGCTTCTGTTGTGATGGAGCACCCGTAGGTAGAAGTCTGACTTTGGCTCCGTGACGCTCTTACACTCATAGGAGACCGGGACCTACGGCTTAAGTGGATTCCGAACCACTACAAACATCCATGGCATCGGTGGGATTCGAACTCGAAACCTGTGACACCTAGCGCCAGAGCGCTGACACTCGGCCATTCAGGTCCCAAGTTTGTGAATGCCAACGGCACGCGGTGTTCCCAGGTGGTCACCCACCCACTGACCGCGCCCAATGATGCTTGACTTCGGTGATCTAACGAGAACCGGTGTATTCAGCATGGTATGGCCGTAGTAAATATAAATAAGAAAATGCAAATGATCAGAAGCAATAAGTTCGATAAGCATTTGCATAATAATAAGCATTTGAATGTTGTATAGAAGAAACATGAAAATCACTCGCCAAGATGCTTGATTTTTTAATACTAGATGTTTCATACATATTCTGCTAATCACCCATCACCTCATTTCTTAAAGCAGGGCTACAATTGACGTCTTGCCTTTAGAACAAAATATATTGCAACATTTCCCCAACACCAGATCAACACAACCAGATCGCTACATGAAACAACATATTGATACCACGAGCAACGCCAAAGAATTTGCATCTGAGGGTTTGCATCTTCAAAAGCTCAATGGGAGGATTGTCCATATCCAAAATTTTTATTGTTCCAAACCCATCTAGAGGCCTATATCGGGCTTCGATCCGAGGCACATTAGGTCCTAAATATAACGAGAGGCATGATAGCCAATTGGCTGAAGCTTTGGTCTTTGGTACCTCATGTTTCATATTTGAATCCCGGCGGTGACATGGGTGTTTGTGAAAGGTGGGGACTCCACGTTAAACTGTAGGTCCCAGTCTAAATAGGTTAAAGTGCGCAAACGAACGACTGTAGAGCGACAAACTTAACTAACTAACTAACTAACCTAGTCGGTGTTCATGATACTGTACGTTTGGTTATTTGCTCTACGGTCACTTTGTGCACACTTTTGACCAATTACGCAAGACCTATAGCTTAACATGGATTCTGAACCACTCACAAATATCCCTGCCACAACCAGAATTCGAACCATTTTGAATTCTGTTGTTCTGTACTTATTCGAATTATCTTGTTTAATACAGGAACACAAGCGAATAAAATCTTCAATAACCTTTTAAGCAATGGGCTATTCGGCGAAGAGCTAAAGCCTTAAAAAATTAAAATGAAAAGTAGAGTTTTATGTCATGTTGAAAACCATTAAAAGCAAAATCTTCATTGGCTTTCCAACCTTTCTTTTTTTTTTTGAAGGATTGTCCCACTTTTTCAATGATCCACTGTACCTCCTAAATCTATTTTACGCCACTCCTAACATTTTCACCACCAAACAAGACCTTTATCTTCACAGGGTGGCAAGATCTTGCCAAAATAAACAGTTCAAAACTCAAAATAATTTGTCCAGACGTTTCCACAGAATAACTCAGGTAATTTTAGTTACAAGTTGACTCGGAACCTGTTAAATAAATTGTGGAAGCATAGGGACCCTTCTTTTTCGAGAGAAAGCAAAACTGTAAGTTATGTTTCTCAGAGATGGCAACATGCCAGTATCGTCTGCTGCTGCGTGTTTCTTTTTTGAAGAGGACAGCGATTTCGAATGCTAGAAGTGCTTCTGGAGTGTTGGGAAGGGGGTAAGGAAAATCCAAGGGGGTGGGGTGGGGGAATGGGGGAGAATTGAACTGAACTGAAGAAAGGACGATATATATTTTCGAAAAAGTTTAAACTGCCTCCTCTGCTGTGCGGTTGGGAAGAAAAATTAAAAACGCTCGGAAAGATTCAGAAAAAGGATTTTTCATTTTTATTCAAATGCATGGTTCGAAGAATTGGAAGAAAAATATTGAAAAAGGCGCTTAAATATTTTTTACCAGCATCTAGAAGTTTTTGAAGTATAGCAATTTGAACTACGTCTTTATCAGTACTTGAGTATAAAAGAGTTCATCGAAACGATTAACAAAAAGTAGAGTATTTTCTGCCCTTACTCTTATATGCCTCTTAAAGTTAAGCTTACTTTAATCCGATGGTTTCCAAGTAAGTGATTAATGTGTTAGCCTTATTGAGTGTCGTAGAAAAAGACAATTATAATGAAAGGAAAAAAAACAGTAATTTAAAAATACACGTTAAGTAATGGGATATTTAAGATAAATTGAAGAAATAATTAATTAGATTAAATCATCATCATCATCGGCGCAACAGCCCCATTTTGAGCCAAGATCATCTGCCTATTGGCAGATTTCGAGACAGGAGATGTTTTTTCTTTTTAAAGGATAGGATTGTCAGTCCTATGTACAACGCTCTACAGTCACGTTAGACCGAGACCTACGGTTTAAGGTGAATACCGACCACTACAATCATTCATGGCACCGCCAGGATACAAATGCGAAACCTGTCATACCGAGCGCAAAAATCACCAGCCACTCCACCATCAAGTGCCTCTTGTTGAAGAGGATATCAAGTTAAATGTCTCTGAAACAACAGGAAATAAATGTAGTTACATGTACGACATCAGGAAGGCACTCCTGGTTTTTTTTAATATATTAAAGGGTGGATTTCAAACCAATACAAACATTTATGTCACCGCCAGGATTCGAATACGAATTCTGTGTTACCGCGAGCCAGAATGCTAAAACTCTATAATAATGTCCTTTTACTAGTGGAGGTCATCAAGTTAAAATATGAAAAAAACATGAATTGACTGTTGGCAGATGTCTGACATGATGAAGGAATTCGTGTTTTATGCTATATTCAAAATGGATATTACAAGATTGCCTAAAATACTCATGATAATGCAAAATTAAAATTTTATTTTCGCACGATTTAAACTGTTAACTGCAACTGTTACACGCAACAGTTAAAAGAGATTCAAATGGGAGATACGAATATACTCGGGATAATTCGTTAATATAATATAATTTGTAATAAGAATACTAATATAATAGTAATAACATCTTCAATGACCTTTAAACAATCAGCTATTGGGTGAATGACTAAAGTATTAAAAAATTAAAATAGAAAATAGGGCTTTTTATATGAGGAAACCCATTAAAAATAAAATCTTCACTGGCCTTCCATCCTTTTTTTCGAATGGATATCCCACTTTTCAATGATCCCCCTGTACTTCCTAAATCTATTTTACGCCACTCTAACATTCTTACAGCCAAACAAGACCGCCGTCTTTACAGGTTGGCGAGATCTCGCAAAAATAAACAGTTCAAAGCCCGAAATAATTTTGTCCAAACGTTTCCACAGAATAATAACTCTACAGGATAATTTTAGTTACAAGTTTACTCGGAACCGTGTTAAACAAATTGTGGAAACATAGGGACATCCTTCCCCTTCTTTTTTAGAAGGAAAGCAAAAGCAAAACTGTAAGTTATGTTTCTCAGAGATGGCAACATGCCAGTATCGTCTGCTGCTACGGGTTTCTTTTTTGAAGAGGGACAGCGATTTCGAATGTTAGAAGTGCTTCTGGGGTGTTTGGAAGGTGGGGGAAGGAAAATCCAAGGGGGTGGGGAATGGGGTAGAATTAAACTGAACTGAAGAAAGGACGATATATATTTCGAAAAGTTTAAATTGCCTCCTCTGCTGTGCTGTTGGAAAGATAAATTAAAAACACTCGGAAAGATTCAGAAAAGAATTTTTCATTTTTATTCAAACGCCTGGTTCGAAGGATTGCAAGAAAATATTGAAAAAGGCGCTTAAATATTTTTTACCAGCATCTAGAAGTTTTTGAAGTATAGCAGTTTGAACTAAGTCTGTATCGATATTTGGAGTACAAAAAGAGTCCGTCGAAAGGATTAACAAAAAAGAAAGATTATTTTCTGCCATTAGTCTTATATGCCTCTCAAAGTTAAGCTTACTTTAATCCGATGGTTTCCAAGTAAGGAGGAATGTTTTAGCCTTGTTGAGTTTAGTAGAAAAAAGACAATTATAATGAAAGGAAAAAAACACAGTGACTTAAAAGTACACATTACGCAAATCAATCTTTAAGATAAATGGCATAAATAATTAAATAGATTAATAGCATTAAAATAATTCTTTTAAAAACAATTACTTATAATATACTTACAGAAAGTATTTTTGAAATTAGAACTGTGGTCGGTCTTTAGCTGTTTATAAATTAATGAAATTAAATAATAAGAGTAAATATCAATATCAATATATTGCATTAACCTAAGCAATTAATTTTGATTAATATATTTAGTCTGTTAAATTCTTCTTAACTCCTTCAGCAATTTACGGCTTGATGGCCAATGGGCAGCTCTGGCATTTGATACCACAGGCAAATGAAACAACGTGAAATGACCGTTGCTAGATGTACGACATCGTGATACTACAAGGTGTGTTCGTGATGCTGCATCGTGTTTTCTTCAGTATACTGCAAGTTGGATTCCAAATCAATACAAACATCTATAGCACCACCAGGATTCGAATACAAAACCCCTGACAAAGCGCCAGATCGCTAGTAACTCGACCATCATGTTCCTTTGGTATTTGGAGGATATTAAATTAAATATCTGTGAAACAACAGGAAATAACTGTGTCCAAATTTACAACATCACAAGGGAACACGTGTTTTCTTTACGATATTACATGTTAACGCAAAATACGCATGATAGTTGAGAATTAAAAACGTATGTTCTCATGATTTAATTAGTACTGTTAAAAATAGATACACATAACAGATACGAACATCCTCGGGATAATGAGTTAACAGAGTTTAAATAAAATTAATTAATTAATTGCTTATTACAGGAGCGCATTTGAATAAAATCTTCAATTAAGTCTCAATCTTCTTAATCTTCAATTTATCCTCAATTAATTATCTTCAATCTTCAATTAATCTTCAAACTTCAATTAATTTAATTATCTTTAATTTCTTTTAAGCAATCGGCTATTCGGTGAATGGCTAAAGTATTAAAAACCTTAAAATAATAAGTAGAGATTTATGATAAGAGGACACCCATTAAAAACAAAATCTTCACTGGATTTCCATCCTTTCCTTTTTTTCGAATGGTTGTCCCACTTTTTCAATGATCCCACTCTAACTCCTAAATCTACTTTACGCCACTCCTAACATTTTTACAGCCAAACAAGACCGTCTCTTCAGAGGTTGGCGAGATCTCGCAAAAATAAACAGTTCAAAGCCCAAAAATATTTTGGCCAGACGTTTCCACAGAATAATAACTCAGATAATTTTAATTACAAGTTTACTCGGAACCGTATTAAACAAATTGTGGAAGAGCAGGGAATCCCCCTCCCCCCGACCTTATTTTTGGGAAGGAAAGCGAAACTGTAAGTTATGTTTCTCAGAGATGGCAACATGCCAGTATCGTCTGCTACGTGTTTCTTTTTGAAGATAACAGCGATTTCGAATGCTAGAAGTGTTTCTGGAGTGTTTGGAAGGGGGTAAGAAAAAACAAGGGAGGAAGGGAGGGGGTATTGAATTGAACTGAACTGAAGAAAGGACGATATATATATTTCGAAAAAGTTTAAATTGCCTCCTCTTCTGTGCGGTTGGAAAGAAAAATTAAAAATGCTCCGAAATATTCAGAAAAGGATTTTTCATTTTTATTCAAATACACGGTTCGAAGGATTGGAGGAAAAATATTGAAAAAGGCGCTTAAATATTTTTTTTTTTTGACCATCATCTAGAAGTTTAAATTGACCTTTAACATTAAATGAAAGAAATAATTAAATAGATTAATAGCATTAAAATTGTCCTATTTAAAAAAAATTCAATTATTTATAATATACGTACAGAAAGTATTCTTGAAATTACAACAGTAAACGGTTTTTAGCTTTTATAAATTAATGAAATCAAATCATAAGCGAGTAAATACCAATTAATAATTGCATTAAGATATGTTATTAATTTTGATTAAATGATTTAGCTTGTTAAACTGTTCTTAAATCCTTCAGAAATTTACGGCCTGATGGTCAATGCCTAGCACTCTGACCTTTTAAACAGTTCCACAGGCTTTCCGGTTCGAATCCTGGCGGTGGCATAGTTGTTTGTGAGTGCTTCGAAATTCACGTTAAATTGCAGGCCTCGGCTACTTAGTTAAAGTGTGCATCAGGACAATTTGGTACCAGAACGACATCAAGTTAGATGAAACAATCTGCAAATGATATGCTAGATGTAAGACATCGTAATGCTTTCAAGGTGTTTTCTTCAGGATGCTACAAGTTAGATTACAAACCAACACAAACATACATGAGCACAGCCAGGATTCAAATACGAAACCTGTGATACCGAGCGCCATAATGCTAACAACTCGATCATAAGGTCCCTTTAACGGTATTAGATGGCATCTAGTTAAAATATGAAAAAAAAAAAAACATAAAATGACTGAATGCAGATGTACGACATGATGAGAGCACTCGTTTTTCTACATGATATTACAAAGTTGTGGCAAAATACTCATGTGTGCAGAAATAAAAATGTATTTTTTGCAATTTTAAAAGTACTGTTAAAAAGAGATACAAACACTGGCATACGAATATTATCGGTTTACTAAAATTCATTAATATGAATATATTTCCTATATAATAATATTTTACTTAATAGAGGAACACAAGCGAAAAATAACTTCAATTACCTTTAAACAATTGATATTCTTTTGAATGGCTAAAGTTTTATAAAAATTAAAATAAAAAGTGGAGTATTTTGATGTGCGGAAAGGCATTAAGAATAATAACTTCACTAGCATTCCATTTTGAATGGTTGTCCTTCTTTTTGAATGATGCCACTCTACCTCCTTAAATCTATTTTGCGCCACTCTAACATCTTTTACAGCCAAACAAGACCGTCGTTTGAAAGGTTGGCGAGATCTCAAAAAAATAAAACAGTTCAAAGCTCAATATTTTGTCCAGATGTTTCCAAAGAACAATAACTCAGATAATTTTAGTTACAAGTTTATTCGGAACCGTATTAAACAAATTGTGGAAGAATTTTAACCCCCCTTCTTTTTGGGAGGGAAAGCAAAACTGTATGTTATGTTTTTAAGAGATGGCAACATGCCAGTATCGTCTGCTGAGTGTTTCACTTTTTGAAAAGGACAGCGATTTCGAATGCTAGAAGTGTTTCTGGAGTGTTTGGAAGGGAAGAAACTCAAAAAAAAGGGGATGGGGGTGGAGGGTAGGAATATGAACTGAAGAAAGGACGATATATATTTCGAAAAAGTTTAAATTGCCTCCTCTTCTGTGAGGTTGGAAAGAAAAATTAAAAACGCTCGAAAGATTCAGAAAAGGATTTTTTCATCTTTATTCAAATGCATGGTACGAAGGATTTCAGGAAAAATATTTTTTATTTTTTACCAACATCTAGAAATTTGAGAATTACAGCACTTTTAACTACGTCTGTATCGATATTTGGAATATAAAAGATTTCGTCGAAAGGATTAAAAAAAAAAAGGAAGAGTATTTTCTGCCATTAATCTTATATGCCTCTTAAAGCTGAGCTTACTTTTAATCAGATGGTTTCCAAGTTTGTGATTAATCTTTTAGCCTTGCTGAGTTTCTTAGAAAAGAACAACTACACTCAAGAGCCAAAACATTATGACCACCCCTTTTTGCAATGAACCCGCCTGGATGACGTAGAAGGTACTCGATCAGTCGGAGTGGTATTTAACTGGTATTAAGTGGGTGGTATTAATCCATGCCAAGGCGGGTTGAAGGTGTGTTGCGCGCTAAATGTGGGCCAACTCGTTATTGACAGGTGGTCATAATGTTTTGGCTCTTGCGTGTATAATGAAGGAGAACAATAATTTATATAAATATTGAAAAATTCGCGCAAATATTTTTAGTAGCATCTAGAACACTGGCGGCCAACCCAAATGATGTTGCGGGCCACTTTGGAAATGCATCCTAACTACACGGACCTCATATAAAATAATATATAACCATACTAGATTTAGACGCACTATAGACATTTTTTTGTGTAAAAAATTGAAACGTAATGAGTTATTAGTTTTGTTATTACTATTATTCTTACATGTAAACATGGATAATATAAGAATAATAATAGCACATTATAAGGAGATATATAACACTAAAAATGAAATACAAAAAATATATAAATATAAACGAAAGAAGAAAATGAAATCATTACAAAATATTTATTTTACTAGTGCCATATTTGTTTCTCCACTCTTTCACTTAGCGTTTGCAAATCGATCTCAATTTGGCTATTTGCACATCGTAATGGGTGTTGCGTCCGTTATGTTTGAACCTGTTTTGTGTTGGATCAATTTCATTTTTGAAAAAAAACGATTCGCAGGTATAAGTTGAACCAAAAGTGCTAACAACTTCAACTAAAAGTCTGGTTTGCTCTGCTATCAACAATCAACTGTGCGTATCTAATGATCGTCACTGTTTCAATGGGTCACTTATAGTGAAACATAGAACGTTTTATATTAGATCTTCCAAGATGCGCGCGCATAATTGTAAACTCATAAATAAAACAGGCAATAGCTGTCCTATATTCGCAATAATATTATTTTGAAATCAAAGCTAATTTTTCTCATAATTTCGACAATTAATTTTTGACTATATGGATGACCACATATTGTATTTTTGAATACATTGGTTTATAAATATATTTTGTGAAAGTGTGATAAATATCATGAGCCGCGGGTTTTAAATCCCTGATCTAGAAGTTTTAGAAGTTCAGCAGTAACTTTTAACTACGTCTGTATCGATATTTGGAGTGTAAAAGATTTCGTCGAAAGGATTTAAAAAAAAAAAAAAAGAAGAGTATTTTCTACCATCAATCTTATATGCCTCTTAAAGTTAAGCTTACTTTAATCCGATGGTTTCAAGTAAGTGATGAATGTTTTAGTCTTGTTGAGTTTCGGAGAAAAAGACAATTTTAATGTAAGGGGAAAAAAAAGTAACTTAAACGCTCACATTAAGTAAATGGATCTTTAAGATAAATGGAAGAAATAATTAAATAGATTAATAGCATTAAAAATAATTCTGTTTTAAAAACAATTACTTATAATATACTTACAGAAAGTATTTTTAAAATTACAATTGTGATCGGTCTTTAGCTGTTGATAAATTATAACGAAATCAAATCGGCAGTAAATATCAATTAATATTTTGAACTAAAATAAGTAATTAGTTTTGTTTAAAATAAATTTTAGATTGTCGAAATACTTCACATATCTTTTTTAAAATTTAAATGAAATAAATATATTCTGTTAACAGTTGTATGTATTGCTAGTTATTCAAAAACAATTATTATAAAAAATTCAAATGGTTCACATTAAATAAAATCATCATCATAAATGGCGCAATAGACCAATGGTGGGCAAAGGCTTACTTTTTTTTTTCCTACTGACATATTTCGAAACAGATGTTTTTCTTTTTACGGCGTAGGGTTGTCACCCCTACAATAGTCACATTAAATCGAGACCTTCTTTTTAAAGGGGATTCGAACCACTACAAATATCCATGGCGCCACTGTGACTCGAACCCTAAGCTTGTGATACCAAACCCCAAAAGCTAGCAAATGGATCATCAGATCTTTTTGGTACTGGAGGACATCAAGTTAAATGTATGTGAAACAACATGAAATGGTTGTTGCCAGATGTACGACATCAATAGAGAAATCGCGTTTTCTTCAGGATCAAAATTACAAAAATCAATCACAAATCACTAAAAGCATTCATGCCACCGACAGGATTCGAACATGAAACCTGTGATACCGTGCACCAGAACACCAGCAACTCTGTCATCAGGTCCCTTACTGGAGGACTTAAAAATTTATTTTCGCAGAGGTTATGTTATTGTTAAAAAGAGATACGAATAATCTCAGGTTAATTCGTTAATATAGTTTAAATAAATTTTAACCAATATTTTGCTCAATGCAGGAACACATTCGAATAAAATCTTCAATGACCTCTAAACAATCAGCTATCCTGTAAATAGCTAAAGTATTAAAAAATTAAAATAAAAAGTAGAGTTTTATGATATGCGGAAACCCATTAAAAACAAAATCTTCACTGTCAGTCCATTCTTTCATTTTTTTTAAAGGTTGTCCCACTTTTCAATGACCCCTCTATACCTCCTAAATCTATTTTACGCCACTCCTAACATTTTTTACAGCCAAACAAGACCGTCGTCTTCAGCGGTTGGCGAGATCTCATAAAAATAAACAGTTCAAAGCCCAAAATATTTTGTCCAGACGTTTCCACGGCATAATAACTCAGATAATTTTAGTTACAAGTCTACTCGGAAGAGTATTAAACAAATTGTGGAAGAATAAATCCCCCTCCCCTTCTTTTTGGAGGGAAAGCAAAACTGTAAGTTATGTTTCTCGGAGATGGCAACATGCCAGTATCGTCTGCTGCTACGTGTTTCTTTTTAGTAGAGGACAGCGATTTCGAATGCTAAGTGTTTCTGGAGTGTTTGGAAGGGGGTAAGGAAAAAAACAAGGGGGAAGGGAGGGTGTAGAATTGAACTGAACTGAACTGAAGAAAGGACGATATATATTTTCGAAAAGTTTGAATTGTCTCATCTTCTGTGCTGGTTGAAAGAAAAATTAAAAATGCTCCGAGAGATTCAGATAAGGATTTTTCATTTTTTTTATTCAAATACACGGTTCGAAGGATTGGAAGAAAAATATTGAAAAAAAGGCGCTTAAATATTTTTTACCAGCATCTAGAAGTTTCAGAAGTATAGCAGTTTTAACTAAGTCTGTATCGATATTTGGAGTATAAAAGATTTCGACGAAAGGATTAAAAAAAAAGAAAATATTTTCTGCCATTAATCTTATATGTCTCTGAAAGTTAAGCTTACCTTAATCCGATGGTTTCCAAGTAAGTGATTAATCTTTTAGCCTTGTTGAGTTTCGTAGAAATAGACAATTACAATGAAAGGAAAAAACATAGTAACTTAAAAGTACACATTAAGTAAATGGATCTTTAAGATAAATGGCAAGAAATAATTAAATGAATGGAATTAAAATGGTCATATAAAAGTATACATCCCTATATTAGATTTAGACCCCCTATTGACATTTTTCGGAGTGAAAAAGTGAAACATAATGAGTTACTATTATTGTGTTTTCTATTATTCTTACATGTAAACATAGATAATATAATAATAATGGTATTAAACGCACATTGTAAAGAAATATATAACACTAAAAGAAAATATCAAAAAATATATAAATATAAACGAAATAAAAAAATATAAAATCATTAAAAAATATTTATTTTCCACTCTTTCACTTAGCTTTTGCTAATCGATCTCAATTTGTTTATTTGCATATCATAATTTGTGTTACGTCCGTTATGTTTGAACCTGTTTTTGCTTTAAGTCAATTTCCTTTTCGAGAAAAAAAGATGTAAGGTAAACCAAAAGCGCTAACATCTTCAACCAAAAGTCTGGTTTGTTCTACTATCAACAATAAACTGTGCGTATCTAGAGATGGCCACTGTGGCATTGAGGTCTCTTAAAGTGAAGCATAGAACATGTTATATTACATGTTTCAAAACGCACGCGCATAACTGTAAATTCATGAATAAAATAAGCAATATCTGTCCTATATTCGCAAGAATACTATTTTAAATGTAATGTTAAATTTCTCTCTAATTTCGACAGTTAATTTTTTGAATATATGGATGCACACATAATGTATTTTTTAATACATTTCGTTTTCACTACTTTGGCCATTATAAAATAAATATATTTTGTGAAAGCGTGGAAAATCTCACAGGCCGGGAAAATATTTAAGGCGGGCCACCACCTCTGATCTAGAAGTTTTAGAAATGTAGCAGTTTTAACTACGTCTGTATCGATATTTAGAGTATAAAAGATTTCGTCGAAGGATTAAAAAAAAAAGGAAAGAGTATTTTCTGCCATTAATCTTGAATGCCTTTTAAAAAGTTAATCTCACCTTAATCCGATGATTTCCAAGTTAGTGATTGATGTTTTAGCCTTATTGAATTTCGCAGAAAAAAGACCGTTATAATGAAAGGGAAAAAAAATAGTACCTTAAAAGTACACATTAAGTAAATAGATCTTTAAGATAAATGGTCAAAATAATTAAATAGATTAATAGCAATAAAATAATTTTGTTTTAAAAACAATTCCTTATAATATACACTGGTGTCCAAAGTTAAACATAATTGATAATTATGTGAATAAAGAAGGAACTGTAAATCAGAATGGCGGGAAACGTGATATGCGAGTGTAAAATGGTTATAAAATAAGAAAGCAAATCAAAAGAACGATAATTATTAATTTTATTATCCAGAGTAGCAGTTTGAAAGAAAACTGAGCATAGCAAGTGTTCACACTTTAAAGAAAAAAATGGAAGAAAACATTAAATAAAATACTAATGCTGCAGTTTAATACGGCGTGTGGTCACCTCTGACAGCCAGGCACGCTGCACAGCGATTACCATACTTTGCTATGAGATGATGAATGAGTTGTGGGCTCAAACGGTTTTCCAAGCTTCTTGGAGAGCTCTATTCAGTTCTGTAACGGAGCTTGGTGGGTGCAGAAAGGGCTGCAATTTGTATCCCGAGCATATCCCATACATGCTCGATAGGATTTAAATCAGGGAGTTCGCAGGCCACGACATGCGCTGAAGGTTTTCCGTTTCAAGGAAGTCATCAACCAGCACCGATCGGTGACATGGCGCATTATCATCCATGAATATGAAGTCAGGACACCGACACCTCGAAACAAGCTAAACATAAGGCTCAAGAACTTCGTCTCTGTATTTTTGACCAGTCACAGACCCCGTGTCAAAAGAAATGGAGGTCTGTGCGGCCGTCCATCATGATGCCTGCCCTTACTATTACTCCCCTTGATGGAAAATGATGTCTTTCATTATGTTTCTTGGTTCAAAACGTGTTCCACGTTCTCTCCATATCGTTACCCGACGAGAATCCAGACGACGAGTAGGTCAATGTGACGTCACTGAACATTACATTGGCCCTCCCACTCCAATGTTGATGTTTCAAACTCCAGTTCAAACGAGCGCGTTTATGCGCCAGGCGTGAGGAATGCAAACTGTTGTTCTTGTGGCATACAGGCCAGCATGATTGGGTGTCCTGTAAACTGTTTGTCTTGAAATTCGTATTCCTGTGGTGACTGTGAGCGTCTAACCCAGTGCTCTGGCAGTACTGCCCCTCTGACGTCGCGCACTTGCGCAGATATCGGTCTTGGCTAGGTGTTGTGACTCTTGGTCGATCTGATACTGGTTGTCGGGTAACATCTCCCGTTCTTTGAAACCTCTGCCACAGTCTTGAGATCACAGACTGGTCCACATTCAAAATTCGAGACACTTCGATTTGTGATCGTTTCGGTTCCAACATTCCAACGATTCTTCCAATCGCAAACATGTACAATTGACGTCTTTGTGCCATCATTCACCTTGTTTGATGGTTAACAACGTTCCTTCGCACACAGTTGCTGAAACTTGTCTGAACTGCCTATGCTGCGTGAATCGGTTTCTCTGCTTTCCCACACACGCAGGACGTAGTCGACTGAAAAGTTTTGCATAAACCCAATGTTTCTTCTTCACCCAATTAATATCCGCAAGAAATTTGGGAATAATTTTACGAATATTTACTCCATGTTTTTCGCATTTTACGATTTATGCTTAACTATTGGACACCAGTGAACTTACAGGAAGTATTTTTAAAATTACAACTGTGATTAGTCTTGATTTACTTATAAATTATAATCAATTTAGAAGAGAGTAAATATAAATTAATATGCTGCATTAAACTAAGTAATTAATTTTGATTAAAAAAAAAATTTAGCGTGTGATATATCCGCATACTTAGGAAATAACATAAAATTTTTATGTATGAAACTATGAATGTCAAAACATAATTATTTGATTCATATGAAGATTAAAATTATTTTTCACATAAACAAATAAAAATGCTGGATTTATGAAAAAATACATCAAAAACGCCACGGACGCGGGTAACACTGCCCCCGCAACGCTCTACGATCCTATTAGGACCGGTACCTACTGTTTTAAAATGGATTCGAACCACTACAGACATCCATGGCACCACCGGAACTCGAACCCGAAACAGGTGGTACCGAGCGCCAGAGACTTTTTTCATCAATTATAATTTTTTTTTTTTTTTTTTTTTTTTTACGGAAAAATTCTATTTTACAAAAAATAATTTCGCTAGTATTTTATTTTTGTTTTATTATCTAGTTGTAATGAATAGTGCCTATCAGCATTTTATTAAACATTTCATCATCCTCATTGGCACAACAACCCCATAGTGGGCCAAGGCCGTCTGTCTACAGGTAGATTACGAGACGAGAGATGTTTTCTTTTTACGGGGGGGTAAAGTTGTCAGCCCAACGCTCGGCAGCCCTATTAGACTGCGACCTACGCTTTAAAGTGGATTCGAACCGTTACAAACATCCACGTCACTGCCGGAACTCGAACCCGTAACCTGTGGCACCGAGGGCCAGATATTAAACATTTACCGATTATAATAATGGTAAATGTGGGCCTGAAAGAATAGCCGAGTGGCTAGCGCTTTTTGACGCTCGGTACCACAGGTTTCGGGTTCGGTCCGGCGGTGCAATGGATGTTTGTAATGGTTCGGAATTCACTTTAAACCGTAGGTCCCGGTCTAATAGGATCGTAGAGGGTTGCGGGGGCATTGTTACTCCGCTTCCGTGGCTTATCTTCCGTTGCACGCGCCCCTGGGTCATGCAAAGTGAGTAACGTCTGTGCAGCGCTTGCCTTAAGGCATCCAAGACCAAGCTGTCTAAGTGTTTGCCAGCTGCTTTAGAAAAAAAAAAAAAAATGTTTAATAAAATCGGGAATTTATTGGCTTTCGGAAGACATTTTGGGGTAATTAGCTTAGGGTAATTGGGGTAATTAGTAACAGTAAATCATCCGTTAGACTGAAATTCGATTTTATACAGAAGATACAATTGACAGTGAATCGCAGCCGTTTTGAAAGCAGTGACAATAACGAACTCCACCGGCAGATTGCAACTTGTGTCCACCTCAAGCAATTAGGTTTAACACCTGTATTGCTTCATCTTTCATTTCTATATGCACTAACAGACCATCGGTGGGCGATAAGGCGATCACATTGCCTTGCGGAAGAATTTTTAAGGACACATGTCTAACATTTACGTGTTGAATTGAAGAAAACCAAGAAACCACCACCAAACAGCCATGCCTTGAACATTACCTAGTCTCCTCGTTATAGGAAGGATGACGCTAAACTGGATTCTAACCTGTGTCCGATGGCATGAAAGCTGCAGATATTATCAATGGAGTTGACCGATTAGTTTGTAAATATCATAATTTGGTACTTACGTATTAACGCTACCTTGGCTATATTTGCGCCAATAAAGAGCAATCTTGTTGTTCACGCGCACGCAGTTATCTTTCGAACGCCAACCGCAGCAACAGATTGGCGGTTTTTATAATTCTGCTTCCCTCAAGCCAGTTGTCTTTTTCTAAGTCCCGCATGATAAGCACACTGACTGAAATTGCATTTCAAAACTTTACGTTTACCAAAATAAAGTTTCATGTCATGGGAATTGGGACATTTTCGTTTTTGGTAAAAATATTTCGCTCCTGAAAAATAAAATTGCATCTCGTTCTGTTTCTGGCAAATCCCAAATACGCATTTTCGTAGCACTACAAAATAGCGTCAAAAATCAGCAAATCTGTAGCTGTTAGATTGGCGACACTTAAAACCGCCAAATCTGTAGCCAAGGTAGCGATAATACGCAAGTACCCATAATTTATTAGACAAATTAGGAGGAATTCTTTAACAACAAGGCTACTGCATTTAGAAAGATCAAATTAGTCAGCTTATATAAGTTTCTGGACACACAGACTGCTTGTTTGGGAGTTTTCCAGATTTTCTCCCGTAAGACTGGTCAATTACCTCTAAGAATTCTCTCGTAATGCAATGTGGTCCTTCATTACCTGCTGGTGAATCTTTAATGGGGAGGCCTGATGGCCGATTGACTGGTGCTCTGTGCTCGATGCCACAGGGGTTCCGTTTCGAGTCTGGCGGTGCCATGAATGTTTGTAGTTGTTAGGAAAATATTTAAACCGTTCCAGTCTGGTATGACTGTGAAGTGTTAGTTTGGTTTGGCTTGATTTGTCGCTCTACGGTCATCTTGTGCACACTTTAGGCTAAACAGACCGGGACCTACAGTTTAAAGTGGATTCCGAACCACTACAAACATCCATGGCACCGCCGGGACTCGAACCCCGAAAACCTGTGGTACCGAGCACCAGAGCGCTAGCCACTCGGCCATTCAGGCCCTGTAAAGCGTTAGGAGTAGGAGTGATAATCCTACCCAGTAAAAAGAAAACATCTATCTCGAAAGCGGCCTGATGGCGAATTGGCTAGCAGTCTGGCCGTTGGTTTCGCGGGTTTCAGGTTCGAATCCTAGTGGTGGAATGGATCCTAGTGAGTGGTTCGGAATCCACGCTGTAGGTTCTGATCTAATTAACCCAAAGTGTGCAGAAACTGTCTGTAGAGCAACAAACCAAACCTGTCTCGAAATGGCCTATCACGGGGCTATTGCGCCAATGAAGAAGAAGAGTCTTTCATGGCATACGAGTATAAAAGTAGGGCAGTATTAAAATCAATGTGAGGGGAAAAAGTACTATTAATAATAGCAACGCTATTAAAAAAAATGTGTAGATATTTATAAAACTAAAAAATACTACATAAGATTATAAAAAAACCCAATAAGACCCAACTATATAAGATTATATGAAAAAAAAACAATTTTTAATCACATTTTTATGCTAAATTTTTTATAATCCATGATACGAAGTATCGAAGGCAGAATTTGTTTAATGAATTTATAGTTTCTTTTTTTCTCTCTCATTCAAAACACCTTAAGTGATTTTTTACTTTAAGGTTTTTTTTAAGTAAAAAAATATATCTGTAGAAAAAAATGTGAAGATCAAGAATTAGTTCTTTTACAGAATTTCAAGGTTGGAGAATTTGTTATAAGAGCAGAGATAAAAAAAATTAAGTCTGATAAAAAGGAGAAAAAAAAAGTTTATGTTAAAAAAAAAGTTAAAAGTCAAAAGGCTAAACGTCGTAAAATTCGTAGTTTATCACGATTTTGTTACGAACTAAAATATCAAATCTAACGCTGTACACCTTGAAGTAGTGGGAGCCTTTTTTTTTTAAAAAAAAAAAAAAATATTTACTTTTATAAGGTAAGGCTTATTATTTTTGTCGAGTTTCTTTTGCGTTTAAATTTTATATAATGTCTTTTAATCTTTAAAATTTATAGTCAAAAAGTCTTAAACGAAAGATAAGGAATTTACTCATATTTCTTTTGCAAAAAGTTTCAAGAAAAGAAAATTTCTTAAAAATCTAGTTTTATTGTAGGGCCGAGTGGCTAGCGCTCTGCGCTCGGTACCACAGGTTTCGGGTTTGAAACCTAAACCTAAAACGTGGGGTACCGAGCGTTAGTAACTTGGCCAGAAAAGGCTCCACCCACTCATGTGCGAAACTAGTTTTTATTCAACTCAAGACATTTTATGACATGAAATTGTTCACTTCTACATGGTCAGGTATATAACAAGTTCAGCGTTACCCATGATACACCAGTTAAGATTCTTAACACAGTACAGTGAAACCTAAGGTTCTGCCACAAAGAGGGAATCTGTTGCCAGCCTTACGTCCTACGTTCTACAATCATATGGGACAGGGACCTACGGTTTGAAGTGGATTCTGAACCACTACAAACATCCATGGCACCGCAGAGACTCGAACCCAAAACCTGTGGTATCGAGCGCGCTAGTCACTCGGCTATCAGACCGTTTTTTTCTTTATTTAAGCCTTTAAGGACTTGGTTTCACTTTTATGTTTCTTGAAACCTTCCGTGGTAAATAGGGGCCTGAGTGGCTGGCGCTCGGTACCACAGGCTTCGGGTTCAAGTCTAGGCGGTGCCATGGATGTTTTTAGTGGTTTGGAATCCACTTTAAACCGTAGGTCCCGGTCTAAAATGATCGTAGAGCGTTGCGGGGGCATTGTTACCCCGCGTCCGTAGCTGATCTTCAAGTTACATGCGCCCCCTGGGTAATGCAAAGTGAGTACGTCTGTGCAGCGCTTGCCTTAAGGCATCAAAACGCCCATGTCTGTGTTTGTCAGCTGCATTAGAAAGAAAAAAATATATCAAATTTTAATACGTAAAATATTTTTTTTATTTCTTTTTGCATAACAGAACAATTATATTTTTCAAGACCATTTTGCGATTGAAACGTTTGAAATGCAACCATCAGATACTAAATTGAAAATTTGTATACTACGGATTTTCGGGATCGATTCGTGGTGTCATGGCTGCTTGTAGTCTTTCGGAATTCCCTTTAAACCGTAGGTTAGTGTTCAATATATATTCTTGATTAACCTTTTCAACTTCAAAGAGTGTTCCACTCTCATAAATGCAATACTTAAATATCAAGCAGCAATATATTAAATTCTTAATATATGTGCACATTCACTTGCATGTATGCTGAATTTAACGTTTTTAACCATTAGTGTCATCAGCAATATCCGAGAACTTCCGAAGAATTCCTTCACAAACATTTATCACACATTTCAATTTCAGTTGTTCACCATTTATTAACAGACTTCTCATATAGAACCTTCCCTTGCTAAAACTAAATGAAACCATTTAATTGGATATTTCCAGTTTTGTCATTCATTTCGCCCTTCCTCTATTCGAAAACGGAATTCTATCTTGTTGGAATTCTATCGTTTCTGAAAGTCGAATGAATGGTAGAGAATGTAGTCGCGTGAGATGATTTATGCCATGAAACTCTTTGTCTCCAGTTAATGAAGATCATCGTTTTACAATGAAGGAAATGAAGTTTAATGAGATTCGTTTTGCAGTGATGAAGAATTCTGATAAAGTTGTTGTGGCTTCATGCTTTTGTTTAAACTGGATGGCCGTGTCTTTTGAGTAATTCAAGATTCCCTGCGAAAGAGGATGGATATTTTTAATATTGTGAAAGGTTTTATTTTAATTAATCAAAAGATATTTGAAGTTATTTCAGGAAACAGAATCTTTAAATTGTTTGCCATTTTTAAACAGACACGCGAATTTCATTCTTATTTATTAACTACATTCCATTCAGGTTTTTTTTATATTTAAATAATTTGAATAGTAGTCTATTCTTTCTAATGCAGTGTGTTGACTCCCATCATTGTCTGTTCAAATAGACAACGATAGGACTTCAGGATATTGCAAATCGCATATCATATTGAATCTTTTACGTATATTTCATATATTCAAAACGAATTTAAAAATATGTTTGTTTATTAAATTTCAACTAGTTTCAATTTATAAAATATCTTCGTTCTTTAAATTTCAACTAAAATATAACTATACAATATTTCGTTCTTATATACACCTACTGTAAAAATGAATAATATGTTTGTTCTGTAAATTTCAACTAGTTATTTATTTCATATTTACTTTATATTTCATGTTTTCTTCAACATAATTATTGAGGTCTCAATATGTTGAGCAGACATTCATGGCATTGTTGGTACACAGAATAGTTCTTTATTTTCTTTGCATAACAGAAAAATTATGCTTACAAGGCTATTCGCAAAAACGATAAAGGTAAACGATGACGAGAAAATTTTGAAATACAACCATCAAATAATGAATTGAAATTTGGATTCTAAACACTAAGTGAAATTTGTATTAAAATTTCAAGTAAAATATTTGTAAAATTTATTTTATACATAATGAAAACCCATTGATTAATCATTTTCGTTTTAAAATAATTATTCAAGTCTCTTAAAAGATATATCACCAATACCCTCGGCGCTAAGCATTAGCGACTAGGTCATGCCATGAACAAAACAGTGGGAAATGAAAGATGGTGCCGTTACCACGCTACAGGAAGCGAAATATGAATATGGTTCTAAGAAGCAAAGTATCAGTCGGACTTTTTATATGGTTTGTCGCTCTACTGTCGTTTTTATGCACACGTTGAGCTAATCAGAACCGAACCTACAATTTAAAGGGGATTCCATATAACTAACAAACATCCACGCTATCTCCAGGATTCGCACCTGAAGCATGTGGTGTCAACAGCCAGAGAGCTAGCCAATTGACATCAGGTCGATGTATCAATCTGACGATAAAAGCAATAATGAACAGATTTGCTATCGAAAAGCATGGATGTTAGATTTATTTAGTTCAGACGGATAACGATAGACTCTGAGATATGTGGAATGTTAGTTTTTTTAACTAATAATCGCTAAATCTTCGAATAAAATTATAGTACACTCTATATTCTTGATAACCCCTCCTTTTGACATCAAAGGATGTTTCACCCTTATAAATGCAGTACTAAAATGTCCATACAGCAATATATCAATTTCTTAGCATATATGGACATTCACTTGCATGTATGCTGAATTTATCATTTTTAACCATTCGTGTCATCCGCAATATCCGAGAATTTCCGCAGAATTCCTTAACAAACATTTATCACAAATATCAACTTCACTTGCTCCATTTATTAACAGACTTCCCATAGAACCTTCCCTTGCTAAAAATAAATGAAAACATTTAATTGTATATTTCAGTTTGTCATTAATTTTGACATTCCTCTATTTGAAAACGGAATTCTATCCTGCGTGAATTCTATCGTTGCCCGAAATCACCGTTTCAAGAAAGTTGAATGAATGGCAGAGAATGTAGTCGCGTGAAATGATATATGCCATCACATGCCGGGGAACTCTTTTGTCTCCAGTTATTAACATCATCGTTTTAAACGGGGAGACAATGAAGCAAATGAAGTTTAATGAGATTCGCTTTGCAGTGACAGAGAATTCTGATAGAGTTGTTGTGGCTTCGTGCGTTTGTTTAAATTGGATGGCCGTGTCTTTTGAGTAATTTGAGATTCCCTGTGAAAGAGGATGGACATTTTTAATATGGTGAAAAGGGGTATTTCAATGAATCACAAGATTTTTCAATTTATTTCACCAAACAGAATCTTTAAAGGGTCTACATTTTTAAATAAACATGTGTATTTTATTCTAAAACGTTAATCACGTTCCAATTTGGTGTTTGCAATTTTTAAACAGGCACACGAATTTCATTCTTAAATGTTAACTACATTCCATTAAGGTTTTTTTTATACATAAAATATTTTTAATAGTGGTGTTTTTTAAGAGTTCTTTCTAATATAATATGTTGATTCCCATTATTGTTTGTTTAAATGATCTTCTATCTGGTTATTTCAAATCGCCTATCATATTAAATTTATTTAGGTATATTTCATATATTCAAAATGAATTTAAAAATATGTTTGTTTATTAAATTTCAACTAGTTTCGATCTAGAAAATATCTTGGTTCTTTAAATTTCAACTACTGTCAAACTAAATAATATGTTTGTTCTGTAATTCTGTAAATTTCTTCTGCACTGAATAAAATATTTGTTAAGTAGATAATATGTTTGTTCTGCAAATTTCAATCAATGTCAAACCGCAAAATATGTTTGTTCTATAAATTTCAACCAGAGTTAAAGTGGATAATATGTTTGTTCTGTGAATTAAAATTTATTTAAATTATATCATTTTAAATGGCGAGACAATGAAGTAAATGAAGTTTAATGAGATTCGTTTTGCAGTGATGAAGAATACTGATGTAGTTGTGGCTTTATGCGTCTGTTTAAATTGGATGGTTGTGTCTTTTGAGTAATTTGAAATTTCCTGTGAAAGAGGAAGGACATTTTTAATATGGTGGAAAGGTCTGTTTCAATTAATCACAAGATATTTCTATGTATTTTACCAAACAGAATCTTTAAAATATATGCAATTTTCAGACCGGCACGCGAATTTCATTCTTAAATATAAACTACATTCCATTCAGGTTTTTATATTTAAATAATTTTAATTGTGGTCTATTCTTTTTAATACAGTATGTTGGCTCCGATCATCATCTCTTCAAACGGCAAAGATAGAACTTCTGGATATTGCAAATTGCATATCATATTAAATCTCTTCAGGTATATTTCATATATTCAAAACGAATTTAAAAATATGTTTATTAAATTTCAACTTGTTTCGATCTAGAAAATATATTGGTTGTTTAAAATTCAACTTATGTCAAACTGAATAATATGTTTGTTCTGTAAATTCACACAATGTCAAATTGTATTATATGTTTGTTCTGTAAATTTTAATGTGTCAAATTGGATGATATATTTATTCTGTAAATTTCAACCAATGTCAAACTTGATAATGGGCTTATTTTGTAAATTTTAATCGGTGTCAAATGGTATTATATGTTTATTCTGTAAATTTTAAGGACAAAATAATATGTTTGTTTTTCCAATTTTAACTGTCAAACGGATAATGTTTTTTCTGTAAATTTCAACCAATGAGAAAAGCGAGAGAGTAGAGTGAATAGTAGTAATAGGTAGTTTATAGAGTCATATTGGACCAGAGTGCACTTATGCCAACTTTTTTTCCAATCCACAATGCATGCTAAAAAGTCATCGGCAGGAATGGCCTTCAAAGAGGACGCCGATTCACATTGGAACTCTTTCAATCGACTCAAAAACGTATCCCCGGAGTAGACTTTTGTGTTTAGGGAATTGCCAGAAGTCGCACGGTGTGAATACTGTGGTTGTGGAATGATATGGGTTTCATTTTTGGTGAAAAAGTCACAAAGAATCAATGCAGTGTGAGCTAGCGCATTCAGTGTTTTCGGTAACAATCGAGATTTGACGCGTTTGAGGCCCAAAACATCTTTTAAAATGGAATTGACAGATCCTTTTGAAATTTTAACATCATCAGCAAGGTCTCTCATTGTAAATCGACGGTTTGCAAGCACCAAATCTTTAATCCTTTTGACAAGAGTTTTGTCGGTTGAGGTGGAGTGTCGACGAGAGGGCTCTTCGTCTTCAACGCATCTCTGCCTCCTTTGAACTGTTTATACCACTTTTAAACATTACTTTCCTATATAGGAATTCTCACCAAATGCCTTCTTATTTCCTCGCCTTCAAAGTAACCCCCTCCGGACATACTGCACTTATGCCAACTTTTTTTATGTCAGTTAATTCAGACACTTCAAAAATCGCCGGAATCAGTTTTAGCGTCTCAAAAAGCCAAGCGTAACTCAAACATTAATGAATATTTTGACGTCAAATTACACACAGATACCAAGTACAGTGCCAGCAACCTAAAAAAGAAAAAAAAAATTGAAATTCCATAAGTCCCGGGAATTTTAAATTTAAAATGGGTCTTACTTTTTGGGCACAGTAGCATGCAGCGAAAGGCAGAAAATTCAACTAACGCACTAGTTTAAAATGATCGATCCAAAGGGCTAGTGTAATTAAGTTGGTTCATTCACATCTGTAACTGTTCTTTTAAAACAAGTACCCTTCTCGAAAGGAACATCCCCCCGGTTTCTGATTCCGCGGATGGGGGGTAGAAGGGGGCGCTTCCGAAATATCGATCCGATTTCAGATTCGGTGGAGGAATGGGAGCAAGAAAGTTCAAACAGGAGCCGAATTATAGATCTGCAGCACTTAATAAGCATAGTAAATCAGATCCTGAATTTACCAAAGTTTTCGTGTTGGACTTTCGTGAATACAAGGATAGTTTTTTTTTTCTTTTACTTTACATTAGATTATACAGTTTATGTGTAATATATATGGAATATTTTTAAGATAAAATCATCCTCTTTGGTGCAAAACGTTCTTTATAAATCAAAGAGTAAGTCAGACTTATCAGACTAAAAACAGAATCGGAGATAGCTTTTGGAGAGTTTTTTCGCATTCACTTGAATTTAAAGAGCGAACATATATCAATGGAGACTGGTTGAAATTTAATAAACAAAACCACATTTTTAAGTTCTTTCTTAATATGTGCAATATAAGTAACTTGATTTAATATGATATGCGATTTACAATATCCAGATAGAAGATCATTTGAACATATAATGATGGGAGCCAACATACTGTATTAGAAAGAATGCACCAATGTTAAATTTATTTGAAGTGTAACATAATTTTTCTGTTATGCAAAGAAACTAATATAAATATTCTGTGTACCAACAATGTCATAAACATCTGTTAAACCTCTAATGCAACATGTTGAGACCTTCAAAAAAATTATGTTGAAGAAGAAAATGTGAAATAAATAGTAAACATGAAATAAATAACTAGTTGTAAATTACAGAACAAACATATTATTCAGTTTGACAGTAGTTGAAATTTAGAGAACAAATATACTATCTAGATGGAGACTATTTGAAATTTAATAAATATACATATTTTTTAAGTTCTTTTTTGAATATGTTCAATATACATAAAGTAATTTAATATGATATGTGATTTGCAAAAATCCAGATAATTTTAACAGACAATAATGGGATTTCAAGTATAAAAAAACCTGTTTGGAATGTAATTAATATGTAAGAATGAAATACATGTGTTTATTTAAAAATTGTACAAATTTTAAAGATTCTTTCTGGTAAAATAAATTGAAATATCTTGTGATAAATTCAAATACCTCTTTTCACGATATTAAAATGTCCATCCTCTTTCACAGGGAATCTCAAATTACTTAAAAAGACAAGGCCATCCAATTGAAACAAACTCATGAAGTCGCAACAACTCCATCAGAATTCTTCATCACTGCAAAACGAATGTCATTAGACTTCATTTCCTTCATTGTCTCTCGCCATTTAAAATGATGATGTTCATAACTGGAGACAAAAGAGTTCCCGGCATGTGATGGCATTAATCATCTCACGCGACTACATTCTCTACTATTCATTCAACTTTCAGAAACGGTGATTCGGGCAAAGATAGAATTCACGCAGGATAGAATTCCGTTTTCAAATAGAGGAAAATCGAAATCAATGACAAACTGGAAATATCCAATTACATGTTTTCCTTTTTAGTTTTAGCAAGGGAAGGCTCTATTAATAAATGGAACGAATGAAGTTGAAATTTTTGAAGTTGAAGTTGTTGAATGTTTGTTAAGGAATTCTTCGGAAATTCTCGGATATTGCAGATGACACTAATGGTTAAAAACGTTATATTCAGCAAGTATATTTGAATCATCAATTGTATATATATATTAAGAATTTGATATATTGCTGTTTGGACATTTAAGTAATGCATTTATAAAGATCAAATCGACAAATGAAATTCTTTGAAGTCAAAATGAGGTTTTCAAGAATAAACAGTGTACACTAATTTTATTCGGCCATATATTTTTAATCGGTGATTATTAGTTAAAAAATTAATATTCAACATATCCGTGTATATCGTAATCCGTCTGAACTAGATAATTTAACAACCATGCTTGTCAATCGCAACTCTGTCTTAGTTTGACACTGGTTGAAATTTATAGAACACCATACTATTCAGTTTGACACTGGTTGAAATTTATAGAACACCATACTATTCAGTTTGACACTGGTTGAAATTTACAGACCAAACATATTATTCACTTTGGCACTGGTTGAAATTTACAGAACAAATATTTTATTCAGTCTCAGTAGTTAGAATTTAAAGAGTGATTATATCTATATGGAAACTGGTGGAAATTCAATAAACAAACATATTTTGAAATTCCTTTTGAATATGGGCAATATCCGTAACCTGATTTAATACGATATACGATTTGCAATATCCAGATAGAAGATCATTTGAACAGATAATGATAGGAACCAACATAATGTATAAGAAAGAATGTACCAGTATTAAAATTATTTAAATATAAAAAACCTTGATTATTGTTTATGAATGAAATAATGAAGAATTCCTTAACAAACATTGATCACACATTTCAACTTCACTTGTTCCATTCATTAATAGACTTTCCATAGAAGCTTCCCTTGCTAAAACGAAATGAAAACATTTAATTAGATATTTCCCGTTTGTTCATTAATTTCGACTTTCCTTCTATTCGAAAACGGAATTCTGTCCTGCGTGAATTCTATCGTTGCCCGAAATCACCATTTCTGAAAGTCGAATGAATGGTAGAGAATGTAGTCACGTGAGATGATGTATTCCATCACATGCCGGGAACTCTTTTGTCTCCAGTTATGAACATCATCATCATTTTAAACGGCGAGACAATGAAGGAAATGAAGTTTAATGAGTTTCGTTTTGCAGTAATGAAGAATTCTGATAGAATTGTTGTGGCTCTATGCATTTGTTTAAATTGGAAGGATGGCTGTGTCTTTCAAGCAATTCAAGATTGCTTGTGAAAGAGGATGGGCATTTTTGATATTGTGAAAAGGGGTATTTCAATTAACTACAAGATATTTCAACTTGTTTTACCAAACAGAATCTTTAAAATGTTTACAATTTTTTAAATAAACGCGCATATTTATTGGTGTATTCTTTCTAGTACAGTATGTTGGTTCCCATCATTATCTGTTCAAATGATCTTCTGTCTGGACTTTGCAAATAACATATCATATTAAATCACCTTATGTATATTGCACATATTAAAAGAATTTGAAAATATGTTTGTTTATTAAATTTCAGTCAGTCTCATACTCGATAATATGTCTGTTCAGTCCATTTCAACTACTGTCAAACAGAATAATATATTTGTTCCGTAAATTTCAACCAGTGTCAAACTGGGCATGTTTATTCAGTAAATTGTAAGCGGTGTTAAATAGTATTATAGGTTTGTTTTGTAGATTTCAAGGAAAAAAATAGATAATATGTTTGTTTTTTCAATTTTAACTTCAAACAGATAATGTTTGTGCAGCAGACAGATTGCTATAGGTGCTGAGTGTTAATTTTTAAATAATAATCGCAAAATCTTAGAATGAAATTAGTGTTCAATATATATTCTTGATTAACCTTTTTAACTTCAAAGAGTGTTCCACTCTCATAAATGCAATACTTAAATATCCAAGCAGCAATATATCAAATTCTTAATATATGTGCACATTCACTTGCATGTATGCTGAATTTAACGTTTTTAACCATTAGTGTCATCAGCAATATCCGAGAACTTCCGAAGAATTCCTTCACAAACATTTATCAAAAATATCAACTTCACTTGTTCACCATTTATTAACAGACTTCTCATATAGAACCTTCCCTTGCTAAAACTAAATGAAAACATTTAATTGATACCTTCAGTTTCTTCATTAATTTCGACCTTCCTCTGTTCGAAAACGGAATTCTATCCTGCGTGAATTCTATCGTTGCCCGAAATCACCGTTTCTGAAATTCGAATGAAGGGCAGAGAATACAGTCGCGTGAGATGATGTATGCCATCACATGCCGGAACTCTTTTGTCACCAGTTATGAACATCATCATTTTAAACGGCGAGACAATGAAGGAAATGAAGTTTAATGAGATTCGTTTTACAGTGACGGAGAATTCTGATAGAGTTGTTGTGGCTTTTTGTGCGTTTGTTTAATAAATTGGATGGCCGTGTCTTTAAATAATTTGAGATTCCCCGTGAAAGAGGAGGGCATTTTTGATATAGTGAAAAGGGGTAGTCCAATGAATCACAAGATATTTCTATTTGTTTCACCAAGCAGGATTTTTGAAATATACGCAATTTTTAAATAAACAAAATAATTAAATGTTTTCATTTCGTTTTAGCAAGGGAAGCTTCTATGGAAAGTCTATTAATGAATGGAATAAGTGAAGTTGAAATGTGTGATCAATGTTTGTTAAGGAATTCTTCGGAAAATTCTCGGTTATTGCAGATGACACTAATGGTTAAAAACAATAAATTCAACATAAATGCACGTGAATGTGCATATATATATAAGAATTTGATATATTGCTGTGTGGATATTTATGTATTGCATTTATGAGAGTGAAACACTCTTTGTAGTCAAATGAAGTTATCTAGAATATAGAGTATACACTAATTTTATTCGGAGATTTATTTATTATTAGTTTAAAAAATTAACACTCAACATATCTCAGCACCTATCGTAATCCATCTGAACTATTACTACTCCACCACACCACACATAACATCACTGTGCCTAGAGCTGAGTTGCCCCTTTTACAATTTTGAGTATAACGTGGGTGAAAAGTCTGATTGGGCTCTGGAAGTCTCTACAGTCATATGAGACCGGAACCTACGTCTTAAAGTAGATTCCTAATCACTACAAACATCTATAGTACTGCCGGGTCCCGAACCCGAAACCACTGGTATCGAGCTCCAGAGCCTGGGTCATTTAGGCCGCAATCCGTCTGAACTAGATAATTAAAACAGCCATGCTTATCGATCACAAATATGTCCATTATTGCTTATGTTCTCCAGACTGATACTGTGCTTCCTAGCGCCATATGCCTTATTTCGCTTGCGGTACCGTGGTAACAGGAACCATCTTTCATTTCCCGCTTCTTTTGTTCTTGGAATGGCCTAGTCGCTAATGCATAGCTCTGAGATCACAAGAAAAGTGATAGATCTTTCACCAAGTAACTTATATAATTATTTTAAAACGAAAATGATTTATCAATGGGTTTTTAGTATGTATATAAACGTTTTTTAATCAATGTTTTGTCTTAAAATTTTAACATATATTTCAGTTAGTGTTTAAAGTGTGAAATTTCAAATTTATTATTTGATGCTTATATTTGCAATTGTTTATCTATAAAATGGTATTTACCTTTGTAAAAATTTGTAAACATTTTTCTGATCAACGATGTCATAAATGGTTTGCTTAAATACTTAATGCAACATATTGAAATAATAAGCAAATATAAACTAAATAATTAAAAAAATATTTATACATAACATTTTTTTTTTTTTTTTTGTAAAAAAGTGTCAAACTCCTTTATGCTCTAAGAATTATTGAAGATAGACTAACGATTTTGTTGTTGTTGTTGTTTTTGAAATTTGATTGTTCGTGGACAATGAAAATCGATGCTCTCAATTAATAATTGCAAAAAATACTCAAAATTTCCATGATATTTGGTTATTTAATGAGAATTATTTAGTTTTTTATCACGTAGAATTTTCAATAAATTATTACAACAATTTTGGATAACGTTTGCTAAGCCTTTTACACGAAAAGTAATTTGAATATATTGCGGAGTTATATTAACAAATTGCTTTATAATTTATTTACTTTTTTTAATGAAATCTATATTATGAAGCTTCGTTTTATTATGATTTTTTTATATTTATATTACGTTTTCGTATAAATTAGAAAATTAAATTATCATTTCAAGTATAAGTTAAATCTGTTCTGTATAAGTTAACTTTTGGTATTCAGAGAAATAATTGTACATCTCATTTTGAATTATTTGTTTAAATTAAAAGAAATCAAAATTCTAATTTTTTGTTGAATAATATATTAAAAAGATATGCAAAAAAAAAAAAAAAATATTTTATTTTTTAATTGGGTTACTCAAGAAATTTGAAGTATTAAAATAGACCCAAAAAAAAAGATTCATTCAGTTGAATTATTATGCTAATGTGTATTTTTAATTCATGCAATTTTCTAAAATAAATTACTTCATCTTCAATTTAATATCCAAACACAGCACATATCAATAACATGCAAATTATTTTCTTTCAAAACTGATATCTAACAAACGTAGTTTAATCATTTCATAAAAATTCGATCAGCTAAAATATGATTTATTACAAGCACCAAAAACACCCTATACAAAATTCCAAATAATTTTATTTTTTAAATACACATTATTACGAGTATTTTCTTTTGTCAAAATTCACTTCATTCAAAGTTAGCACAAAACCGAAATTACTGCAAGATCCGAAAAACAAAAATCAAAAACGACACACACAAGAAAATATAAATAAACGTAAACCCAAAATAAAATAAAATTCAAAATTAATAAACGTAAAAAATTAAATTATTTTATTTTTTAATTGGGTTACTCTAGAAATTTGAAATATTAAAATAGATCCAAGAAAAAAAGATTCAATTAGTTTAATTATTAAATTTTTTTTTATTTTTAATTAATGTATTCTTTTAAATAAATTACTTCATCTTGAATTTAATACAGACACAACAAATATCAATAATATGCAAGCTATTTTTTGTACAAAAGTGATATCTAACATAAAACAGTTAAATCATTAAACAAATTTATCGATCAGCTAAAATAATGATTTACTACAAGCACCAAAACACACCCTATACGAAAACACAATACCAAATAGTTTATTTTTTAAAAATACACATTATTACGAGTATTTTTCTTGTCGAAATTCACTTCATTCAAAGTTAGCACAAAAACCGAAATTACTACAACGCACTAAAAACAAAAATCAAAATCAAAAACGACACTCACAAGAAAAAAAAATAAACAAACATAAACCAAAATAAAAATAAAATCGAAAACTTTTGCAGAGATTTCTTTTATTATTATTTCTAAGAAGTGAAAATCACGAAGACAGATTGCAAACGATTTCTGCAGCAGAGGGTGGGGAAGGTTGCCAGCGATATGAAAAGCGTATCGACTGGACGAATTGATTTTCCGAGGCCACTTCGCCCAGATATAATTCACCATCTGCCGGTGACGCGCATTATATTTCTGAGGAAGATTATGAGTTATGGGGTCTCATTTGTGAATGGTGGGGCTTCTTTTAAAAACTCCATAGTGTTGCGCAGATTCAGAAGATTTAGTGATATTTGTAGGGGATATCATCTTTTCATTCGAAGCTTATGGAAGTTATTTTTCATTCCATAGCAATCGAGATCTTTTACACTAGACAGCACAAGATAGATTGAACTTGTTGAGTCGTTGCTTTGCTTTCTTATCAATAGACTATTGTATAATTTTTTCAATTCTATTTGCAATCCTGTGGTAATAATTTTACAATTACAAATTAAAAAAAATAATTGAAAAAAGAAATATAATTGTAAGGTATACAAATAAAAAGGTATATAATTGTAGTTATAAGTTATTAATTAGTATATGAAAATCATAACCAAGCATGCAAGCTTTCTTATGTAAAATAGTTTTATTGTTCGCCATGTGGGCGCGGGTTTGAATAGCCCGACTGTAGCCCGTGCCCATCCTAAAAGTTCATAGGCTGACACATAGATGGCGCTACTAGTATTAAATCCATATGATTTTTAGTTAGCCCTAACCTTCAAAAACTCATGTATAAATTTGACAGCTGTTGCACTATTAGTATGTGAGTTATAGCATTTTTAGTGAAGCAACTTTTGTTAGTTTGAAAAAATGGATAAAAAGGAATTTCGTGTGTTAATTAAAGCATTGCTTTTTGGCGAAAAAAAAATACTATTGAAGTCAAGGCTTGTCCTGATAAACATTATTCGAACTTTGCACCAGAAAAATCAACCGTAGAGAAGGGGTTTGCTAAATGTAAACGAGGCGAAATGAGCACCGAGGACGATGCACGCAGTGGACGCCCCAAAGAGGCTGTTACCGACGAAACCATAAAAAAAGTCCACAAAATAATTTATGATAACCGTAATGGAAGTTGATTGTGATAGCTGAGATCCTAAAGATATCAAAGGAACGTGTTGGACATATCGTGAATGAATATTTGGATATGTGAAAGCTTTGTTCAAAGTGGATGCCGCGCGAGCTCACAATCGACCCAAAACAACAACGAATGGATGATTCTAAGCAGTGTTTGGAGCTGTTCAATCGTAATAAACCCGAATTTTGCCGTCGATACAATGGATGAAACATGGCTCCATCATTTCACACAGGAGTTCAATCGACAGTCAGCCGAGTGGACTACACGTGATGAACACTAAAAATGCTATAACTTCATTAAAAATGCTATAACTCACATACTAATAGTGCAACAGATGTCAAATTGATACACGTGTCTTTTGAAGGTTTGGGCTAACTAAAAATCAAATGGATTTAATACTAGTAGCGCCATCTATGCGTCAGCCTATGAACCTTTCAGCCCACGTGTTAAATTGGTAGCTTAACAGTAATGATATTGTAAGAACATCGGTCAAGTTCAAATACCACAGAAAAATAACAACGCTTAATAAGCATATACATGAAATAAAAGTTACTCATACTATTACAGGAACATCCTTAAAAGTTTAGTCAATCATCAAAATTCAGGAATATGCCAAAGTTAAAGGAGCACAGTATATCCAAGAGGAAAAAAATTAATCATGACATTGCAAGAACATCAGTGCAGTCCAAATGTTGGTTATTGACAGTACTTTAATGATGTTCTTGTAATAGTATGAGTACCTACTATTTCATGTACATACTTATTGAAAATTAGCATATTTCTGTGGTGTTTGAACATGACTGATGCTCTTGCAGTATCATCACAAACTTTGCCTCTTGTATATATTGTGTTCCTTTAACTTTTCGCATATTTCTGAATTTTGATCATGTTGATGATAATGTTGTTCATGTAATATAAATCTTCAATCAAATCTTAATAATTTTTCTGATGAACAAATCATTATCATCATCATCTGTTATAATAAAGCAAAGTATTTTTGGGCAAGATCGATAAAAAAAGAATATGAATCATAAATATCAGAAAAATTAATTATAAAATAAACCCATTTATTCCACTTATTTTCATGAAAAAACCCACCCCAGATTCTTTTAAGTAAAAGAAAGATCTACAGCAACGAGAAATTAGTTTAGCTTCTAATTCTTAAAATTAAATTGTCTCGACATTATGTATTAGTAAATATACAGTTCCTTACAAAATACACTCTATGTTCAGTTCAATGGTAACTAAACGTTTTTGCTTCTGAATTTTTAAATTACTCTGTTGTTGACGACTTTAAAATGTCTGTCTGGATTACTTTCTGACTTTGTACTTAAAACTGGCTCCAGACGAAAAACAATCGAATCTTTGCATTTCTTACTCCAAAAGTAAATGTCTGTACACATTAGCACTCTTTTAAAAAGTTTATGAGTCTCTTTCATTTGAGTGGAAGTAAAAGAAAATCGATACTAAACAAAAGTTGTCGTCTAATTCGCTTGAATTAGCCAGACAGAACTTTTTTTAACCTTTATAATGGAGTAAAATAAATTGGAACACAAAAAAAAAGTTTTTTTTGGGAACTACACCAATATCGGAGTATAAGGTTTCATGGTTTTAAAAAGGAAAATATTTTTAAATTAATTCTGTGACATTGAACAGCCTTTTGCCTAAGTCGCTTTAAGTTTGCATATTAATAATTCTAACTTGCAACTATTGTTATTTCTATAAAATAATATTTATAAATATTTTGTTCAATATTGGATCCATGATCTCAAGGTCATTTGGTAATGATTCGTAGGAAATTCAGAGTTAAACAGGATGCAACTCAAGAGATAAAGTTCACCTAAGGTATCTTGTAGGATCGGTAGTTAGTGACACCCATAATCAAACAACCACTAGATTTACGCCTATTAATTCCTTTTTTTTCTTTTTGATTTCCGCAATTCCAACTAGACTGCAACATACCTTAGGTTCGGAATCCCTAGTTTAATTAATCAAACAATGCTTGAACATAACTGTAAATATTCTTTAATACCTCCAGATGGAAATGGACTTTTCGCTTAGTAGTAACGAATGCAGCTGGAATTCAGAAGTTTCATGGCGTCCGTCATTGAGTCCAATATTGTTTTATAACAGTATGTATAATCGCCGCGTATTAACAATCTAACTGCTAAGAGATTTCAATCAGGACACGTAAATACAAGACATTTATTCTTGATCATTTATGCGATAGACAATGTCCTCCCTTCATCGCTTGTCGGTGGCCAATTCTTCAAATGCATAATTGTTCTTTAATATTTCCAGTTGTTTTCATTTTTCTGTAGTAGTAACAAGTGCAGTTGGCCTTCAGGAGTCTCACTATATTTGTTACTGTCATAGATTCCATAACTGATCCTAATAATATGTATGGTAGGATTTGTTTACGTGTCGTAATCACCAGGTAGCGACATTTGCATCTTTGACAGACCCTGTTTACGATGTGGGGAATATTCAACTCTGAACTCTGACCCCAGGAGAAGGGGTAAGATCCTCGTAGATGGCCGGGAATAGAACGCTTAAGAGGGCGAAACTGCAACGGCTAATTTAAATTTTTGAGAAAAATGACTATCTAATAATTATTAATGTAAATATTGCTGTATTCATTTCAAAGCTTCATTAAATATGTAGTTGTTGAGAGAAAACCAACGCTTCGTTGATGTGTTTGGAAATACACCCCTAGACATCAACGCCAAAAGTTCAGCTTTTTTTAGACTGGTAGAGAAGTCTAACAAAACTGCAGGTTGGCCTGGAGGAATCTATTGGAACCGGTGTAACCCTCAGAAATTGGGTTTCGGCTGAGATGCATCTTTTGCAAGCGGCTAAATCTACATGTATAATCCTCATGGCTTCGACAATGTGCCTGCTGAGTGTTTTCAAAAAGGGCACGCACATTCAGACATTTATTCTTGATCGTTTATGAGATAGGCAATGTCTTCCCTTCATTGCTGGTTGGTGGCCTGTTTGTCATACACATAAGTGTTCTTTAATACTACCAGTTGTTTATTTTACTGTATTAGTAACGAATGCAGCTGGCATTCAGAATTTCATGGTATTAGTTACTGTCATTGATTCCAATATTGATTCTGTTACCATCACACATCGACAATCCGTCTGCCGAGAAATTTCAAACAGGACACGCACATGGATGACATTTATTCCTTAACGTTTATGCGATAAACCATGTACTCCCTTCATCCCTTTTTGGTCACCTGTTCGTCATATGCATAAATATTCTTTAATATATCCAAGTGCCTATATTTTGCTGTAGTAGTAACGAATGAAGCTAGCATTCAAGAGTCTCACTGTATTTGTTACTTTTAATATATTCCATTATTGATTCTATGACTTTGTTCAACAGTTATGCATTGATCGTTTAAGAGATAGGCAATACCCTCCCTTCGGTGACCTGTTCGTCATATGCATACGTATTCTTCAATACCTTCAGTAGTCAATAGTTAGCTGTAATAGTAACGAATCCATCTGCCAGTAGGCAGACATTCTCGGACAACTATAGGGCTTTTGCAATAAAAGGAGAAATAACGAATGCAGCAGCCATTCAGGAAGCTCACGCAATTGTTACAGTCAATAATTTCGTGGCCTAATGGCCGAGTGGTTAGCGCTCTGACGCTCGGTACCACATGTTTCGGGTTCGAATGCTGATGGTACCATGTTTGTTTGTAGTGGTTCGAATCCACTTTAAATCGTAGGTTCCGGTCTCATATGACCGTAGAGCGTCACAAAATACAATCAGACTTCCCAACAACATCATTCTCACACTGCAAAGGGGCACTATAGAGACAGTGATGTGGTGTGGTGTAGTGTAGTGGTGGTGGTGATAGTAGCAGTCTTTGATTCCAGTCCGCGTGTTCCAACATGAAGCCAATAAATGCACTATAAAAATTCCCCCTGAATCTTAACGCTTTAAATAAGAATTTAAATAAAAGCCATATTAAATTTCCTCAAACATCAAATGTAAAACACTAAAATCAAACATGAAAATTACATTATCAGCTTTAAAGAATTTTATAAGAAATCCATTTTATTACTAAGTAAATAGTTTTTTTTTTATTTTAAAGCAAAACATTTTTCAGTTTTCTTGTCGTCAAAAAAAAAAAAGACATGTCGAGGTCTCCCATCTTTTTAACGGAGGGGGACATTCAAACAATATTTGTCGCAAACATTTTCCGAAAATTCCTCGGGGATTTACTGCGTTTGCACACGCCTCGCGTGCCACAACTTCTCAGCACAAGGTTTTCAAAGTCTAGAATATTCTCAGCTCTAGATAATACAAATAACATTCAAGATTTTGAATAAATACAAAACTTAAAACGAAATTTTCTCCACAACTACGTGCGCATCATGCAAATAGTTCCTTTTTCCGCCCCAGAGCACCCCCTTCCACCCCACCATCCTCGGATGTTCCAAACGATTTTTCACGTTAAGCTCATGCGCATACATTTTTAAGGGGAAGAGTTTTTAAATCTTAATAAAATAAAATGAAATTATAATTATTTTCTTGAGCACGTTATGTGTTATTTATTCATTTATTATACACATAATTGTTATGTATAGAAGAAATTGTATGTTAAATAATACATGTACTTTAAAAATTTTTGTGTGTGTGTGATACATCACTGGTTTGGCTTATCGCCCTACAAACTTTTTTTGCACACTTTAGGCTAATTAGACGGGAACCAACAACATAATGTGGATTCTGAACCACTAACGAATATTAATACCACCGGCAGGATTCGAACCTGAAGCTTGTGGTACCAAAGGACAAAGCGCTAGCCAATGACCATTAGATACCTCATGATATATCACTGCGCTTCCTGTTCCACTTATGCGTACCACTAACAGCCCGCCGACCGGCGATGATATTCGGCTGTTACCTTAATGATGAGGCCTGATTTCCAAATGGCTAGTGCTCTAGCGCTCAATACCACAGGTTTCGGGTTCGAATCCCGACAGTTCCATGGATGTTTCTAATAATAAGTTGTTGGATGTAAGCACGGATGTTGGATGTTGTAAATAACATTCAAGGTTTAGAATAAATACAAAACATAAAACGAAATTTTCTTCGCCACTACGTGCGCCACATGCAAATAGTTCCTTTTTCCACCCCAGAGCACCCCGGCGATGATATACGGCTGTTACCTTCCTGATGGGAACCCTGATGGCTTAGTGGCTCGCAATCTGGCACTCAGTATCACAGGTTTCAGTTCCGAATCCCGGCGGTGCCATGGATGTTTGTAGTGGTTCGGAATCTACTTTAGGTCGTAGATCTCGGTCTCATGACCGTAGAGTGTCTCGTAACCCAGTCAGATTCTCTCACCCACATCTTTCACAAACTCTAAAGAGGCAAATCAGGTCTAAGCAGAGTGAGTGTAGTGCAGTCTAGTGTAGTGTAGTCTAGTGTAGTGTAGTAGGAATAGGAGTAGGAGGAGTATGACTGTACTTGTTACAGTCATTGATTCCAGTACGTGTCTTACAACATGAAGACCATAAATATACGAAAAATAAATCCCCAATAAAATTTTAACACTTTAAGTAAAAATACTTTATACCATATCCATATTAAATTTCCACAAACATTAACTACATTATTAGTTGGAAAGAACTACCAAGTAAATTTTTTTTTATTTGAAAGCAAAACATTCTTCAGTTTCTTGTCGACAAAAAAGAAAGATATGTCGAGGTCTCCCCTCTTCTTAACGGAGGAGGACATCCGAAAAATATTTGTCGCAAACATTTTCCGAAAATTCCTCGGGGATTTTCCATGTTTGCACACGCCTTGCGCGTCACAACTTCTCAGCAGAATGTTTTCAAAGTCCGGAATATTCTCGGCTCCAGATAATACAAATAATATTCAAGGTTTAGAATAAATAAAAACTTAAAACGAAATTTTCTTCGCCACTACGTGTGCATCATGCAAATAGTTCCTTTTTCCACCCCAGAGCACCCCCCCCTCGGATGTTCCAAACGATTTTTCACGTTAAGCTTTACGTTTATAAATATTTAAGGGAAAAGAGTTTTTAAATCTTAATAAAATAAAATGAAATGGAAAGATAATTATTTTTTGCCAACGTTATGTTATTTATTCATTTATTAATCGTATAAATGTTATGTATAACAGAAATTGTACGTTGAATAATGCATGCACATTTAAAAATCATTTCTTTTTCGTTATACATCACTGATTTGGTTTTAATTTGCCGCTCTATGATCCTTTTTTGTATACTTAAGGCTAATTTGTGCGGGCCTGAATGGCCAGCGCTCTGGCGCTCGGTACCACAGGTTTTGGGTTCGAGTCCCGGCGGTGCCATGAATGTTTGTAGTGGTTCGAATCCACTTTAAACAGTAGGTCCCGGTCCCAATAGGATCGTAGAGCGTTGCGGGGGTATTGTTGCTCCGCTTCCGTATCTTCAAGTTACACGCGCCCCCTGGGTAATGCAAAGTGAGTAACGTCTGTGCAGCCCTTGCCTTAAAGCATCCAAGACCAAGCTGTCTAAGTGTTTGCCAGCTGCATTGGAACAAAAAAAAAAAAAGACTAGTTTGAATGGAATATACTATTTAACGGGGATTCTGATCTAATAACAAACATTCACGCCACCACCAGGATTTGAACATGAAAACTATGGTGCCAAAGACCGCTGTGCTAGCCAATTGATCATCAGGTCAACTGACTTGATGCGAGACGCTTGTACATACATTGGCACAATTGGTATCGAGTTTCCTTGCTTTGAAAGGGCAACAGATGCCATCAGTGGATTCCAACTTTAAATCACAAGGCGTGCAATGAAAATGGTTAAATAATTTCCATTATTTCCTAAATTGGTCAAAAAAAATACACTGGTTTTTTTTTTCCCAAATTAATATAATAATTTCTAAAAATAATTTCCCGAATAAAATGCAGACATGGTGAGGAAACGTTGTTGTTGTTGTCTTATTTCCCATTACATAACCTGCGTCTAGATCAAGTCCACAAGCCCAAGAATCGTAAGCAAGATGAGGACTAATGTTTACGTCCTACTTGTCGAAACCAGCACATTTCATCAGGTATTTGGGAGAGGCCGGCTCCGTGTTACAGTTGGTATTCGTTGAAAAGGTTTTTCACACATTCCAAAAAAGAGTGGCACATAATGTGTCCCCTTTCAAGCCACTATTGGTGGTCTGGATGATTCTATCAGTCTTGATGATAAGGGCACAGCTTGCAATCTACACAACCTGCCTATTATACCAGGGGCGAGTAGGAAGTTTGGGCATTTTGTACACAGTTTAGGCTAATTAAATCAGGACCTACAGATAACGTGGAATCTGAACCACTAACAAACATCCATGCCACTGCCAGGATTCGAACCTGAAGTCTGTGGCACCAAATGCCAAAGAGCTACCCAAATAGCCATCAGGTCAAAGGGGATTAGGGGAGTTTTCCCATAGCTGCTGGTTTGAATTTTTTTTTATCTTGGAGCAGATTTCAGAGAAGGCTAAAGAATCATTTGATATTGGAACATCAGAGATGTCTTTCTTGGCCAAAAGATCAGCAATTTCATTGTTATAGATGAATAGAAATTCTTTCCAATGTGAGATTGGATAAATTGAAAGTAGATTTCGTGCTGTTAGGAAAGCTGTTTAAGAGTGTTTAGAATTGAAAAAATCTTCCTTGTACTTCATCGAATAATCCATACTACTACAGTAGATGAATTATTTCGTACATTCTCTGCGGACAGTACCATAACTTGCTATTAGCGGAATACATACCATAGATATGCGGGTCCATGTGAAAAACCATCAGAAGTAGGTTCGAACAATTTGATTCGAAACTCTGGTGGTGGTGGTGGTGGTGGTGGTGGTGGTAGCAGAAAAAGTGTTGCACATGAGTGGTAATCTAAATTTTGTTTTTCTCCCATTAGCTTTAAATATCCTTCATTTAGCTTTGCTTTTCGTATACGATCGTAGTATTCACTATAACATGTATTTCCAGTCTCCAAGATTCGATTATAGGTCCTGGAAGTCCCGCTTTGCGGTTTTCCCACTATTACGGATTGGGATTCACTCTTCTCTAAGCAATCAATCAATTACTGTCCAGCTCCTGATCCAATTAAATGATTCGTTTAGATATAGCAAACGCTTACATAAAATAATCGATGTATGGCGATCGTTTTCTTTTCACTTTTACAGTAAATAAATAATCCTAAAAGCAAATTTGGATTGCTACTTATAATGAATGATTTTCGACATCATGTATATATATTTGCATATAAGAACATTGAAAATTGTAGAAAATTTGTATTTTTTATTTCATTTAAAAATTAGATTGCATTATTAATAAAAACCTTACAATGCTATTTTGTAGCAGTGTATTTTTAATACGCTTAATTGGTTATGAGGGAAACAAACAAAAAATGGTGAAATGAAATCTTTTTATTTTTTTAAATGTTTTCGAATGCTTTACAACTTTATTTTTATCGTCTAGCTCAACAGTGGTGGATTGCGTCTGCCATTTAAAAATTTAATCCGTTATTTTTCTTATTATGTTAGAACCTTTTTATCTGAATCTTTCAAATTAAGAACATCTTTTTTTTTTTTTTATGTTTAGATATTTTGCTATTTTTTTTGCGATAATTATTTCAACATAAAAAAATGAAGTAAAGCACTTAAGCCACTTTCGAACAGAGTTTCTAGGTTCCCAAACCTGACTCTAACAACCATGCAATTTTAACCTCGGATTTGCAACAACATAAATCTCCAAATTATGTCAATATATTTGTTTTAGTCCACAAAAAATCCCCTAAACAATAATAATTTAAGCGGAAAACACCATTAAACGCAATAACATGTCAATTTTTAGCTCTCGTTATTACGTCCTAACGCTATTGTCCATCTAACATTCATCTCCTCACTTCACCCCTTAATTGACAAGGTCTGAGTTACGGTTACAACCTTGCTAGTCATTACTTCCTTTCCTAAAATACACACCTGTTTCACCCGAGGCCTGTGCGGCTCGAACGTTATTACGCTGCACAACGCTCTACACGAAGGGATGGATCTATATTTGCAAATGGAAGGTTCCACGTAATGAAGCGGTGATACGAAGATATCAAATTGACTCGGGATCCGTTTACAAGCCATCGTTATGAGAACAGGGTGATTATGTATTATTTGCTGAATGGATGGAGATTTGTTCTGCGTAACGTATTTCCATTAAGAAAATTGCCTAATTCATTCGCTTCGTGTACTGAATTGTTTAATTGTATGCGTCTTATTTCGAAAGTAAAGGTTATTTTATTTCGCAATCTTCTTGGCGTGTTTCTAAGTTGCATTACAATACAAATGAATTTAATATGAATTCAATATTATAATGTGCCTAGATTACAAGGTTTGTATCTAATATACAACCAATGTTTTTAACGCTGAATTAACTGAGGGCTATTTTCACAACATATATAAAACGTCTCGCAAGGGTGGTCTGGTGGTCTGGTGGTCAGCTGCATGGTGGAAGGTTTTCCGGGTTGTGTCTCGATTATATGGCTTAATTATAATTACAGTATTTTTAAATCTATTTTTGGTATAAACCTCTTTATGAATGATATGTAGTGCTTGCCTGGTGTTATAGACAGAGCGTTGGATCTAGGTTTAGTTTGGTTTGTCATTCTACGGTCAACTGTCCTTTCATTCTGCAATTATTTTAAATGGAGTTTTACACCTTCCCTTATCAAAAATCTTCTAACAGAACGCTTTTTTATGTAGTTCTTTAGTAGACTGTCATCTCTACACTCTTCTACCACCTAATAGACATTTCCCATGTTATTAGCAACACAGATATTTACTTGAAGGATAGTGTCTCATTTGTAAAAATTTATTCTTTTCAATTAATTGTTTGCCATTCTATACAGAAAAAGAAGCAACTATTGCCGTAATAGAATACTATCAAATGTTTTTTTTGGATACAAAAAGAATTTAATGTATATGCTTAAATCCCAAAGAATAGACGAGGTTTGGTTTGTCGCTCTACAATCATTTTGTGCACAATTTTGTCTAATTAGTCCGGGACCTACAATTTAACTTGGATTCCGAACCACTAACAAACATCCATGCACCGCCAGCATTCGAACCTGAAGCCTGTGGTGCCAAAAGCGAAAGTGATAGCCAGTTAGCCCTCAGACCAAAAATAGACGAGGAATAAGAATACAGTTGCTTATAATGCGTAATACTAGCTGATTTGCTAGTTTGCTTGACTTATGCATACCAAATTTAGTTGTTTGGTTTATATTGCTTTTAATTGTTAACATTGCGTCCTTTTTTTCTCAGGATAAGAGCTCTTTTGCTTTTTCTATAAATGCCGACTTTTTACAGTTTTCTAGATTTATTATGTCTGCTTCATAATTTGTCAGGTTATACAATCTGTTAAGTTGTTTTTAAGGCTACTTTGAGCTGAATACCTGAACTTTTAAAACTCCAATGTTAATAAAATGGTAAAGAGGCTTATATGACACTGTTGCTGATTACACTTAGTGCTCGACTACAATCTTGCAGCAACTTCTGGCTTGCTTTATATAAATTATTTCACATTATTATTGAAATCAAAATAACGGTATGATAATATTACGTAATTAACAGCCGCCATTAAATAATTGTAAAAGAACACAATTTATAAGTACGACAAATAGCAAATCGTGCAAAGAATTCACAAAAATCGCAAATAAACAATAACAATAATTGATTTAAAATTTCCACTGAATTAAGATTGAAAAATAAGTATAAAAGACCTTTCAATACGTCTAAACAGGCAAGTTCTTGTACATTAAATCACTTTAAATAAACATAACACTACATTTTTCACCAACACTAACAAAAAGGCTAACCGAAGACAAGTGCTACTTTATCTGTCGATAAACTCAGTTAACCGATACGGACAGAACTTCTCGAAACTACTCAACTTGGCGAGAAAAATAAAAAGAACTGCCAAACGAAAAATAGCTGTAAGACGCCCTCCACGTTCTTTTTCTTGACATCATAACCATCCCCCTTTACCATCTTTTCCATCCACTACCTGAAACCAATTTTTTGGTTCCACCCTCGCCAAAGTAATATATATATTTCCCCATTTTTGTTCCAACGATCCCTGGCTGTTCCAAATGGGGCGGAGTTGGAACATTTTCCTTCTGAAGATTCCATCGACACATGTTGTCGCTGCCAGAAGTCAGTCCCAGAAAGATGATAAAGAAATCGGTTTTTCCTTTTGCTCTCTGAACCTCAAGTTAAAGGATTTCGCCCTTAATGGAGTCGGCTTGCAGAAAGGGAAAGGGGGAATGAATGAAGTTGGAGCAGTTTGGTGAGTTTTCAAGGAGTCTTGGCGAGCTGTCGCCACTTCTCGGCACATGCAAATCCTAATTAAGTTGGAGAGTTTTGTCTGCTCGCAATTGCTTGCAATGGAAGGTGGCCGTGGTCTTTCGGATGCTCGGATTTAAACGGATTGGTTAATTGCCTTTGTCATTTGCAGGTTGTTGAATTTCTTTTTTTGGTGGTTGAAATGGAGTAACAGTACAATTGAATTACGCCAACAGATGTAAATAAGTTGTAATTGAAACCCTTTTCTTTCTTTTGTTTGCAGTTCTGTTCGATTTAAAGCAGAGATGTACAGATAACTGCTCTTCACAACATATGATTTCCTTTAAAAGATGATTGGTAAAATGGTAAAAAAATTTTAGAGTTTGGCGAGCGATTAAAACAGGGGGCATAATTCAAATTTATATTAAATAAAAGTAGAAAATATTGAAATTACAAAATTGTAACTCTAGGTTCTGTTTTTAATGCACATTAGAACATTAGATTATTTGTCGATAACTTTCTATCTCGGATGTAGGAGATCTTATCTATTCATTACGTTTTATCTCTACTCTATTTGTTGCAAAGATTGGATTAAATTGGTTTACTTGTCGTACTGGTTTACTGGATTGAATTGGTTACTGGTCAGATTAAAAAAAAAAAAAACTGCATTAAACTAAGTAAGTATGGTTCTTTGATATTAAAAATGCGGAAGAATATTTGTAGCAATTCAAATATTTGAGCAAATATTTTAAACAATAAATGAAATCACTTGAAATAAATATAACATTATATTTTCACCAATGCTTACAAAAGGCCTCAGCGAAGACAACTGCCATTTTATCTATCGATAAACTCAGTTAACCGATACGAACAGAACTTCGAAACTACTCAACTTGGCGAGAGAATAAAAAAGAACGGCCAAACGAAAAATAGCTGCAAGACCTTTCCTGACATCATAACCATCCCCTTACCGTCTTTTCATCCACTACCCCAAACCAATTTTTTTCTCCACCCACGCCAAACTAATATATATATTTCTCATTTTTGTTCGGACGATCCCTGGGCTGTTCCAAATGGGCGGAGTCGGAACATTTTCCTTCCTGCAGATTCTATCGACACATGCTGTCGTTTGCCAGAAGTCAGTCCCAGAAAGATAATATAGGAATCGGTTTTTCTTTTTGCTTTCTGACCTCCAGTTAACGGATTCCGCCCTTAATGGAGTCGACTTGCTGCAGAAAGGAAAGGGAAAATTAATGAAATCGGAGCAGTGTGATGAGTTTTCAAGGAGTCTTACTGTTAGGGCTGTCGCCACTTCTCGGCATATGCAAATCCTAATTAAGTTGGAGTAATTTGTCTGCTCACAATTACTTCAATGGAGGGTTAGCCGTGGTCTTTCGGATGCTCGGATTTAAACGGATTGGTTAATTGACTTTGTCTCATTTGCAGGGTGTTGAATTTCTTTTTGGCGGTTGAAATGGAGTATGAGTAAACATTAAATGCGCCAACAAATGTAAATCAATTGTAATTGAAATCTTTTTTCCTTCTTTTATTTACAGTTCAGTTTGACTCAAAGCGGATATATATTGTGGTGAGCAGCGACCAGTACATGATTTCCTTTAAAAGATGATTGTTAAAATGTGTACAAAACTTTATTTTAATCTCACTCTCAACTATGAGAGGACATAATTCAAATTTAATTAAATAAAAAAAAATTTAATTTTAATTTTAGGTTCTGTTTTAATAAAGTTTGTTTGTTTGTCGTTCTACGGTCATTTTGTGCACACTTTATGCCAGTTATACCAGGACCTCAGGTTAACATGGATTCCGAACCATTCCCAAGCATTCATGCCACCGCCAGGATTCAAATATGAACACTGTGATGCCAACGGCCAGAGTCTAGCCAATTGAATTGTTATTGCAATGAAATCTTAGTAATGTTTATAATGCAGTATATTATATGCTTTCAATACGTCTAAAAAGGCAAGTTCTTGTACATTAAATCACTTAAAATAAACTCATTTACTCGATAAGGACAGAACTTCTCGAAACTCCTCAACTTGGGGAGGAAAGAAAATTAAAAGAACTGCCAAACGAAAAATAGCTTAAGACGCCCTCCACGTTTTTTTTTTTTTTTTTTTTTTTTTGTTTTTTTGACATCATAATCATCGCCCTTTACCATCTTTTCCATCCACTACCCGAAACCAATTTTTCCCCACCCACGCCAAATTAATATATATATTCCCCACTTTTGTTCCAACGACCCCTGGGCTTCCAATGGGGTGGAGTTGGAACATTTTCCCGCAGGTTCCATCGACACATGTTGTCGTTTGCCGGAAGTCAGTCCCAGAAAGATAATAAAGAAATCGGTTTTTCCTTCTACTTTCTGGCCTCAAGCTAACGATTTCCGCCCTCAATGGAGTCGGCTTACAGAGAGGAGAGAGGAGGAATTAATGAAGTTGGGGCAGTGCGATGAGTTTTCAAGGAGTCTTGGCGAGCTGTCGCCACTTCTCGGCATATGCAAATCCTAATTAAGTTGGAATATTTTGTCTGCTCGTATTCGCCTTATAATGAGCAGTAGCTATGGTCTCTCGAAGCTCGGATTTAAACGGATCGGTTAATTGTGTCATTTGCAGGTTGTTGAATTTCTTTTTGGCGGTTGAAATGGAGTAAGAGTAAACATGAAATGCGCCAACTAATGAAATCCTTTTCCTTCTTTATTTACAGTTCTGTTTGACATAAAGCGGAGCTATATTGTGGTGAGCATCGACCTGTACATGATTTCCTTTAAAAGATGATTGGTAAAATGTCAAAAAAAAATTTCAGAGTTTAAGTTGTGATTAAAACAGGGGATATAAATCAAATTTAATTAAATAAAAAAAAATAATAAAATTTTAATTCTAGGTTCCGTTTTAATGTTTGGTTTGGTTTTTTCTATAAACCATTTTGTGCACACTTTAGGCTAATTAGACTGTGACCTACAGTTTAACATGGATTCTGAACCTTTATAAAACTTCCGTGATATCGTCAGGATTTGAACCTGAAGCCTGTGGTACCAACGGCCAGAGCTCTAGCCAATTGGCAATCATATTGCGTGTCATTAATGTTCTATCTTGGATGTAAGTGACCTATCTACGAATTATGGTTTATCTCTATGCTATTTATTGCAAAGGCAGTATTGGATTAATTTTATAATAAATGCATCAGAAAGGCTGGTGGACACATATCAGTCGCCATTTTTTGCAACTATGTCGATTATTTAATAAATAGTTGATCATGTTTTCCTATTTGCCTTATTTCACATAATACTGAAAAATCTACGAACCGATTCAATTGGGTTGAATGGAATATTCAAAACATTTCAGCAACATGTGTTCTTATTTTTAAAGGATAACATGGAAAATGGTTATTTCTTCTGGTTTAAGTAAACGAAATTTGCTTTGTAATTGAGTCGACTTGCAGAAAGGGAAAGGGGGAATTAATGAGGTCGGGGCAGTGTGGTGAGTTTTCAAGGAGTCTTGGCGAGCTGTCGCCACTTCTCGGCACATGCAAATCCTAATTAAGTTGAAGTATTTTGTTTGCTCGCAATTGTTTGCAATGGAGATCTTTCGGATGCTGGGGGATTTAAACAGATTTGTTAATGGCCTTTCTGTCATTTGCAAGTTGTTGAATTTCTTTTTGGCGGTTGAAATGGAGTAACAGTACAATTGAAATACGCCAACAGATGTAAATCAATTGTAATTGAATTGCTTTTCCTTCTTTGTTTGTTTACAGTTCTGTTCGGTTTAAAGCAGGAATGTACAGATAACTGCTTTGCCACAACATGCGATTTCCTTTAAAAGACATATGATTTTTAAAATGTTTGAAAACTTTTCAGATTTTGAAGTGTGATTAAAATACGAGACATAATCCAGATTTTGTTTATGTAATCTCTAAAAAAAAAAATGTTAAAATGTTCATATTCTGTTTTAATACAGAGAACATTGCATGTTTGTCAATAAAGCTCTATCTTGGATGTATAACTATCTACGAATTATGCTTTACCTCTAAGCTATTTATTTCAAAGATTGGATTAAATTGGTTTGCTAGTCGTACTGGTTTACTGGATTGAACTGGTTACTGGTCAGATTAAAAAAACTGCATTAAACTAAGTAAATATGGTTGTTGTTTAACATTAAAAATGCGGAAGACTATTTGTATCAATTTACATTTGTGAGCAAACATTTTAAACAATAAATGAAATGACTTAAAATAAATATAACACTACATATATAATATTAGCAAAAACCCAAACCAAAGACAGCTTGTCCTTTTATCTATCTATAAACTCAGTTAACCGATCGGGACATAATTTCTCGAAACTACTCAACTTGGCGAAGAAATAAAAAGAACTGCCAAACGAAAAATATCTGCAAGACGCCCTCCACGTTCTTTCTTGACATGATAACCATCCCCCTTTTGATTCAGGCAGAGTAGTACAGATGGCTACAGGCCACAATATATGATTTGCTTTTAAAGATATACGATTTAGACGACATATCCAGATTTACGATTCATAATTACGATTTAGATTAAATAAAAAAAAAGATAATATTTAAAAAATTAATTATAGGTTCTATTTGAATTTATATGCAAATCTTAATTAAGTTGGAGTATTTTGCCAGTTCGCAATTGCTTGCAATGGAGGTCTTTCGTATGCTCAGATTTAAATGGCTTGGTAATTACCTTTGTGTCATTTGCAGGTTGTTGAGTTTCTTTTTGGTGGTTAGAAGGGAGTAACAGTAAACATGAAACACGCCAACAATTGTATATCAATTGTAACTGAAATTCTTTTACTTCTATATTTACAGTTTAGTTTGACTTAAAGCGGAGATATATTGTGGTGAGCAGCGACCTGTACATGATTTCTTTTAAAAGATGATTGGTAAAATGTTTAAAAAATTTTCAGAGTTTGGTGTGCGATTGAAACAGGGGACATAATTTAAATTTAAATTAAAAAAAAAATATTAAAATGTTTATTCTAGGTTTTGTTTTTAATGCACAGTTTGGTTTGGTTTGTTGCTCTACGGTCCATTTTTTGCACACTTTAAGTTAATTAGATCGGCACCTACAGTTTCATGTGGATTCCGAACCACTCACAATTATGCATGCCACCGCCAGGAATTGAATCTGAAGCCTGTGGTTCCAACGCCCAGGGTCTAACCAATTGAATTATTATTGCAATGTTTATAATGTAGTACATTAAATGCTTTCAATATGTGTAAAAAGGCAAGTTCGTCTACATTAAATTCCTTTAAATAAATATAAAACTACATTTTTCACCAAGACTAACAAAAGGCCTAACCAAAAACAACTGCAATTTTATCTATCGAAAAACTCAGTTAACCGATACGGACAGAACTTCTTGAAACTACTCAACTTGGCGAAGAAATAAAAAGGAACGACCAAAAGGAAAAATAGCTGTAAGACGCCCTCCACGATCTTTTCTGACATCATAACCATCCCCCTTTACCATCTTTTCTATCCACTACCCGAAACCAATTTTTTCCCCACCCACCCCGAACTAATATATATATTACCCCATTTTTGTTCCAAATGGGGTGGAGTTAGGAACATTTTCCTTCCTGCAGATTCCATCGACACATGTTGTCGTTTGCCAGAAGTCAGTCCCAGAAAGATGATAAAGAAATCGGTTTTTCCTTCTACTTTCTAGCCTCGAGTTAACGGATTCCACCCTTGATGGAGTAGACTCGCAGAAAGGAGAGGGGGAATTAATGAAGTCGGGGCAGTGTGATGAGTTTTCAAGGAGTCTTGGCGAGCTGTCGCCACTTCTCGGCATATGCAAATCCCAATTAAGTCGGAGTATTTTGTCTGTTCGCAATCGCTTGCAATGGAGTTTGTCCGTGGTCTTTCAGATGTTCGCATTTAAACGGATTGGTTAATTGTCTTTGTGTCATTTGCATATTGTTGAATTTCTTTTTGGCGATTGAAATGGATTAACAGTAAACATGAAGGTTTACAACTAATACAAACAGTAAACAACTAATGTAACTCAATTGTAATTCAAATCCTTTTCCTTCTTTTGTTTGTTTACAGTTCTGCTCGATTTAAAGTAGGGATATACAGGTCGCTGCTCACCACAATATATGATTTCCTTTAAAAGATGATTGGTAAAATGTTTTTAAAGACCTTGGTGTGTGATTAAAACAGGGTGCATAATTCAAATTTAATTAAATATAAAAAAATTTTGATTTTAATTCTAGGTTCTGTTTAAATGCAGAGTTTGATTTTGTAGCAATGAATAACGTTAGTCAGTCATCGTTACAGATTTGATTTGTAGTTCTACGGTAATTTTGTGCACACATTAGATTAATTAGACCGGAACCTACAGTTTAACGTGGATTCTGAACCACACACAAACACCTATGCCTCGACAGGATTGGAACATAAAGCCAGATTTAAATTTTTTTGGATTTAAACGGAGTAGGTACTTGCATGTGTATCATTTGCAGGTTGTTGAATTTCTTTTGGCGGTTGAAATGGAGTAACGGTAAACATGAAATACGCCAACTAATGTAAATCAAATATAATTGAAATCCTTTTCTTTCTTTGTTTACAGTTCTGCTCGATTTAAAGCACAGTTGTGCAGATCGCTGCTGCATTGCTCGATCTGCACAACATGCATTGCTCGCCACAATATATGATTTCCTTTAAAAGATTTACGATTTGGACGACATAATCCAGATAACATAATACTTTTATTTCGGGACAAATTTGCGAATTAAAACATACAATCTTTGCTATGGGCACACGCAAAATGCAGAATTTGCTCACTCTTTAATTGAAAAATCATTGAAATCAGCTTTTTTCGATGTTCCATCAAAAAACGATTATTCCTTAATCCAGTGATTACGCGTATAATTCTGCTTTTCATAACGTACCAAATATGATTATTTCACAATTTAATTTTTAGAATTGGGTCCTGAATGGCCGAGTGGCTAGCGCTCTGGCGCACGGTACCGCAGGTTTCGGGTTCGAGTCCCGGCGGTGCCATGGATGTTTGTAGTGGTTCGGAATCCACTTTAAACCGTAGGTCCCGGTCCTAATAGGATCGTAGAGCGTTGCGGGGGCATTGCGTCCGTGGCTTATCTTCAAGTTACAAGCGCCCCCTGGGTCGTGCAAAGTGAGTAACAGCTGTGCAGCGCTTGCCTTAAGGCATCCAAGACCAAGCTGTCTAAGTGTTTGCCAGCTGCATTGGAACAAAAAAAAAAAAATTCTAGAATTGTACAAGCATTGCATTCCATAAACGATATATATGTGCGTGATAATTTTTTTTTTGTTTAAGCACGCGAGATATTGCGAGTCTTTCGGCTAAATATATACGAGTATATACGATCAGGTAACAAATCCTGGGTTGAAACTGCTAAGTTACTATATGATTACATGCGGTTCCGGTTAAAGTTATGGGCACAAGCGGCTGCGATATTTACATGCTATAGTGCTAAACATTTTAGTCAGAAGGCTCATCAATTTCCAGAATGATAGAAACGTTTTTGAAAAAAAAGATATATATTCTGCTTAGCAATAAAATTTTTCAGTAATACTCAAAAGATAAGAAGATACCCTAATAGATACTGATGATCTTGACAATTTTCATCGTGTTCTGATTACAGACAAATAAAAGGCGTTGTAGTGTCTTTTATAACTCAATCCCATCCACCGTAGTTTTGATCTTTAATACGGATTATATTGTACGACACAAAAAGACGAAGCAAAATAACAGCTACATTTTTACATGATTCAGTGGCACGCATTGACACTCCCCAACTGGAACACTCTCTACCATACCCTGACAGGAACATTTCTACTCTTTACTGGGAAACACATCTAAGGCAAAGGCCTTGACGTCAGTCCTTGCTAACAAAAAACACGTTCAAAACTCCCGAGATCTTCTTTGTAAAATATCATTAGCAATACATCATTTTCAGTTTCTCAGGGCAGACTCCCGTACACATGGATAGCGCTACGCCAGTCAGTACAGTCTTCCCATTAAATTAATATATCATGTATGAAACTTGAATTATTTTTTTCGACCATAATTATATAGCAACGATTCAACTTGTAACTTTCTATGGTAAATCAGGGCATCTTCTATAATAAAGTAATGCACCAAAACAATATTCCTTAATCGCCATTCAAAGCTTATCCAATAGTTTCGAAGTTGTCTTTGTCCAAAAATTTCTTGTAAGTGTACAGATAGGAATTGTTTATTTTGAACAGCTAGGTGGCAATCCAATAATGATAGCTGAAGTTGACTGTCAGCAGATAAGACACTTATAAAACTCATTTTTGCAAGAATCAGAGTCTTCTTTGATAAAATTATTTGAAAGAGAGCGATGTTACAACATGACAAATACCAATTTTGATGATAAAAAGCTAATGGGAAGAAATCGTTCGAAGAATTGTAATTGTTCTACAGCTCAGTCATACACTAAAATAAACTCAAATAATCTTCGACACAGAAGGGGCCTGAATGGCCGAGTGGCTAGCGCTCTGGCGCTCGGTACCACAGGTTTCGGGTTCGAGTCCCGGCGGTGCCATGGATGTTTGTAGTGGTTCGGAATCCACTTAAAACCGTAGGTCCCGGTCCTAATAGGATCGTAGAGCGTTGCGGGGCATTGTTACTCCGTGGCTTGTCTTCAAGTTACACGCGCCCCTGGGTCATGCAAAGTGAGTACGTCTGCGCAGCACTTGCCTTAAGGCATACAACACCAAGGTGTCTGTGTTTGTCAGCTGCATTAGAAAAAAATCTTCGACACAGACACGAAGAAATGCTAATGGACTGTAATTAATTAATCTCCTTTATTTCGGCAGCCATCAAGCTCGAAGATGGACTGCCACACGCAACCTTTCTCGTTGGTTACACTTATTGAACTCTTTTACTTATGCAGCCATCAAGCTCGAAGATGCACTGCCACACGACCTTTCTCTTTGGTCGTAGTTATTCAACTCCTTCTTTCACCCTTTCTCTCTCTCCCGTCACCTCACCCCCTGCCAGACACCCCCCACAGACAGGATGTTTTTCTGGACATAGGGCGTTGACCTCCCTATGCAGGGGAACCTGGGTTTCGACGTAACAGTAATTATTTTGATGAATTTATAAATGAATAGTTACCCACGTTTCAATTGAATATTCGTCAGATTTCATCAACATGTGTTGTTATTTTTAAAGGGTAATAAAGAAAAATGGTTGTTTTCTTCTGGTTTAAGTTAACGAAATTCGCTTTGTAATTGAGTTGGCTTGAGAAATGGAAAGGGTGTTAATGAGTTTGGATTGTGATGGGTTTTCAACAAGACTTGGAAAGCTATCGTCAGTTTTCGGCGATGTAAATCTTAATTAAGTAGGAACATATTGTCTATTGCAATTCTAATTGCGTGCTCCCATAGAATAGATGGTGGTGAAACTCTTTACAGTTACGTACCACTAACAGATTGTTGAACATATTTAGATGGTAAAGTGATATTATGCATGAAGATGCATTTTTTTTATATTTGTTAAATCCTTGTAATTAAAATTGCTTTTTTGAATATATTTTTAATTTATTTCAGAAACACTTAAATTTTAAACAAAAAATGAATTTTAATGAAAACTTGATACGATAACACTTTCGAAAAATTTTAACGAATTGAAAAATTTAGCGACGTTGAACTGCTTATAATACAGACATAAATGAAAATGAAATAGCACAACTATTGAAAGTAGTAAAACGTAGTAAGAAACCTAATACCTGATTGATAAGTATGAAAGAGATGACATAAAGGCACATTTTTACTGTCCGCAGTTCATTTTGAAAAGTCCCTTGTAAATTATTTTGCATCATAAGTGAAAAATCATAAATCATTGGCAATAATTTCTGAAGGCCGTCTCGTCTACCCATGGATAGCGCTACACCAAACAGTACAGTTACCATAGATAGTTACAAGTTGAATCGTTACTAGATAATTATCTTTTTTTTTTTTTTTTTTTTAATCTATTTAGAGAAATCACGAAGTTATCTGATTGAACTTTTTACTGAAAATCGATAAATGCAAGTTGATTGTTTTTTTTATTTCAAATAATCAAATTTATACAGCAGACAATTAAATAATGCAAAAGAATGGTGCTATAATGAACTGCAGGAAGGTTTAATAAACGGATTTTTATTCTTAATTGTGCGAATAATAGTTAACTAATCAATAATTCAAACAAAATAATGGAAAGACGAAGTTTAAAAAAATTTCCCATCATACTACTGTGTCCGAAAAACGTATTTTCAATTTAAAATTCCCGGAGCTTAAGAAATTTCGATTTTTTTTTTTTTTTTTAGGTTGTTGGCATCTGTGGGAAACTTGACGTCAAAATATGCATTAGTGTTTGAGTCACGTTTGGTTTTGTGAGACGCTAAAACTGATTCCGGTGATCTTTGAAATGTCTGAATGAATTGAGCAAAGAACTTGGCATTCAGTTTTGTTTGTGGAAACGTATAGAATACTGCACAAGGCATTCGGTGAGCATTCCTATATCGGAAAGAAATGTTTAGAAGTGGTGAAAACAGTTCAAAGTAAGCAGAGAACGCGTTGATGACGAAAAGCGCTCTGGTCGACCATCAACCTCAACTGACGAAGCTCACGTCCAAAAAAATTAAAGATTGGTTAGAAAATTAAAGATTTTACAATTAGAGACCATGCCGAGGATGTTGGAATATCAAAAGGATCGGTCAATTCCCTTTTAGGCCATAAATGCGTCAAACCTCGATGGGTACCGAAAACACTGAATGCGCGAGCTCACACTGCATAGATTCTTCGTGACTGTTCCGCCAAAAATGAAACCCATATCGTTCCATAACCACCGTATTCAAACCGTGCGACTTCTGGCTATTCCATAAACTCATAAGACTACTCCGGGAACATCGTTTTGAGTCAATTGAAGAAAGTCAATGTGAATCGCCGCGTGCTTTGAAGGCCATCCTTGCCGATGACTTTTTAGCATGCATTGAGGATTGGAAAAAAATTGGCATAAGTGCATTGTGTCCGGAGGGGAGAATCATTTATAACTATTGCCGTTTATTCGAATAATCATAACTATTGCCGTTTATTCGAATACTAATTTATAACTATTGCCGTTTATTCGAATAATTATTTATAACTATTGCCGTTTATTCGAATAATTATTTTTAACTATTGCCGTTTATTCGAATAATTATTTTTAACTATTGCCGTTTATTCGAATAATTATTTTTAACTATTGCCGTTTATTCGAATAATTATTTTTAACTATTGCCGTTTATTCGAATAATTATTTTTAACTATTGCCGTTTATTCGAATAATTATTTTTAACTATTGCCGTTTATTCGAATAATCATTTATAATTATTCCCATTTATTTATAATTATTATCATTATTAAAATTGTTATTTATTAGAATTGTTATTTATATAAAATATTTTAAAAGAATAAGTATGTATACTTATATATTTATATTTTTAGAATATTTTAAAACTTGACTTCCGTTAACAACAATTTTGCTTTATTAAAATTACCTTTTATAAGCATCATAAAAACAATTTTTGTTTTCATCAAGCAAAATAAAATCGCTGCCCTAATTTGAGATTTTTTTTTAATTTTGCCTAATCAAAATTAAAAAAAAACTATCCAACATTTTTTGTGTGCAAAACGGCAAATTAAAATCTTTTTATTTGAGGAAGTAAGTAATTCAGAATGCCATGCCTGAAGCACTGATGAAACATATTTAAAAAAGAAAAACACAAGATTTTTAATCAGAAAATTCAATTTTTCCTGCAAACCTTCAGTAAAAAAGAAACCCAGCCTCTGGCTTTATAGAGGCAAAAGACAATAGTCTTTTTTCAGTGCCGTAATCCTAGATTGCATTGTTGCTCTACTAAGACACTCCGAGATCAAATACTAAATTCTTTAAGAAACTACTTTAAAGAAGAGAGAATTCTTTTCTGAAATACCTTTTTACTGCGAAGAACACAGTACTACCTGAGCAGTTTATAAGTATTTTATTTTTTGAAAACATTTAGTACCTTTAGGGTATAACACTTTCAAGTTGGTTCTTGTACAAATTGCATTTAAATTTTCTAAGCATTGAACAATTATAGTATCAAACAATCATTTTTCTTTTCTCACAGTTTAGAGGAAGTAAACAATTATTCATCGTTATCAATTGATTGCATTTTTAATAAAAATTTTTGAGAAGTTCATGCATCTATAATAGGAAACCATTAAATTCAGTAATTTTATTTTCGCTTTGAATTCCTTTATTTTAAAAATTTTTTTATCAAATTCATTATGATTTTTTTAAATCAAGAATAAAACTATGCCTTGTTAATTTGGTTTTGTAGCTCTACGGTCATTTTGAGCACACTTTAGGCTAATTAGACCGGGACCTACAGTTTAACGTATGCCTCGTTAAAGTAAATTCAATAGCAGTTTTGCCTTCCAAAACTGTAAAGGATTAATTATAAAAATATATAATGTAAAAGAAGAATTAACGTCCTAGATAATATGTATTTTTTATGATAAATAACCAGGCATTGATGAACATGTCCATGCATGTTGGCATTGAAATTTAATGACAAACTGAGAATTAAAATATTTCATACATTCAAATCGCACCTGTTTAAATTTTTGCAAGCGCAGAGACTTTATTTTACTGTAGCATTGTTTATAATATCTGTTTATTTATAATAGGAGGTAGATATGCAGCAGTTTCAACGTTACCTAGGATTCACACGGAAAACCAATTACATTGCAATTTAGAACTGTAAATACAGCGAGTGGCACAAATGGTTTACATCTAACTTCAAGCGGCCTGCTGGTAAATTGGCTTGTGCTTTGGCTTTCAGCTTTTCCATAGGTTTCAGGTTCGTATCCTGGCAGTGACATGGGTGTTTGTTTAAACTGTAGGAACCGGTCTAATTAACCTAAAGTGTGCACAAAATGACCGTACAGCGTCAAACCAAACATCCAACTTTAATTCCTAGTACCAAACGAAAGGCTCTTTTTATCTGAGATCTGATCCTGCACTACTAAGATCATGAACTTTAACGGGTTAAAGCAATAATAAGGTTAAGAATTGAACGTTAGACTGCTAAATTAATACTTCAAAACAAAATGGAACTTCAAACTATTTTAAGGATTCATGGCAAATTTAGTACAAGATGGACTTATTACATTTGCCAGAAATTTAAATGAATGAAATCTTATAAGTAATTACGATGCAATACATACACTGAAGTGACAAAAGTCATGGGATACCTCTTAATATCGTGTCGGCCCTCCTTTCGCCCGGCGAAGTGCAGCAACTCGACGTGGCATGGACTCAACAAGTCGTTGGAAGTCTTCTGCAGGAATATTGAACCATGCTGTCTCGATAGACGTCCATAATTGTGAAAGCGTTGATGGTGCAGGATTTTGGGCACGAACAGACCTCTCGATGATGTCCCATAAATGCTCGATGGGATTCATGTCGGGCGATCTAGGTGGCCAGATCATTCGTTGGAATTGTCCAGAATGTTCTTCAAACCAATCGCGAACAGTTGTGGCCCGGTGACATGGCGCATTGTCATCCATAAAAATCCCATCGTTGTTTGGGTACATGAAGTCCATGAATGGCTGCAAGTGATCTCCAAGTAGCTGAACATAAGCATTTCCAGTCAATGTTCGGTCACCAAAGGACCATAGGTCACCATAGGGACCAAGTCCATGCCATGAAAAAACATCCCACACCATTACGGAGCCACCACCAGCTTGAACAGTGCCTTGCTGACAGTTTGGGTCCATGGCTTCGTGGGGTCTGCGCCACACTCGAACCCTACCATCAGCTCTTACCAACTGAAATCGTGACTCATCGGACCAGGCCACGATTTTCCATTCATCTAGGGACCAAACGATATGCTCACGTGCCCACAAGAGTCGCTGCAAGCGATGTCGTTCTGTCAATAAAGGCACTCGAGTCGGTCTTCTGCTGGAATAGCCCAAGAAAGCCGCGTTCTAACAGACAAGTCCCTTGTCCGCACAGTTCTAACAGACAAGTCCCTTGTACGTCCCACATTGATTTCTGCGGTTATTTGACGCAGTGTTGCTTGTCTGTTAGAATTTACGACTCTTTGCAGACGTCGCCGATCTCGGTCGTTAAGTGCAGGCGCTCGACCACTGCGCTGTCCATGGTGGGATGTTATGCCTGAAATTTCATACTCTCGGCACACTCTTGACACAGTGGATTTGGGAATGTTGAATTCCCTAACGATTTCCGAAATGGCATGACCCATGTGTCTAGCTCCAACTAACATTCCGCGTTCAAAGTCTGTTAATTCCCGTCGTGCGGTCATTTTCACGTCAAAACCTCTTCACATGAATAACTTGAACAGAAATGAAAGCTCTGCGAAAGCACTGCGCATTTATACCTGTTCTACGCGATGCTACTGCCATCTGAAAATTTGCATATTGCTATCCCATGACTTTTGTCACTTCAGTGTATATCTGAATATTATTATGTTTGTATAATTGACAAATATAAATTAAATAAAATATTATAACACTTAAACCTATTAATATAAAAATCTATAAACATTGAAAACAAAAAAAAAAAACGTTACATTTTTAAAATAAAGTTTAAATGTAACGTTTAAAGTCAGACGTAAAAAAACATAAACCGTAATGTTTAAAAGTGAAACATAACATATATACCGCAACGTTTAAAAGTCATGCGTATAAAGCATATAAACGTAACGCTTAAAAATCAGACGTTAATAACATATAAAAAGTTAAACCGATTAAATATATAATTAAAAAAAGATTATATTGTTTCCATTTCATTTTTAAAATTCTGCTCTGAAGATATACAATAACGTTGTGTAATAGAAGAATATGAACAATTAGAAAAAAAAAAAGGATCAATTATGTGTCATAAATTTAATCTGAAAAACCCATTGTAAGCATTACAACAAGTCAGTTATTTGTAATAGTAATAATAATAACAGAAAAATTTAAATTTGTCAAAATATGTACTTACAATTAACGTTATTTAGTAATAATTGATCGGAATCTTCTTCTTTTCATTATTGAATGCTTTTTTTTTACAAATCTAGTTTGAGAAACAGAAAGCAAATCGTCAAGTTAGTAGTAGCCAATCAACGAATAAACAGAAATCACGTGACATGCTCTAAAATGCTTAATGAGATCATATGTCACGTGATTTTAACTGCAATATTATTTTAGCTTTTCATGTCATATCTTTTCAAGCGTCAGTTCTCTGTTAATAGAATTGTGCAAGTTTTTAAATGCATTTTTAAGCTAAAAATTGTATTAAAATAATTAATTTAATAAATAATTATTTATTTATTTAATATAATTTAATTTATTTTATTTAATATTATTTATTTTAATAATTTATTTTATTATTAATTACTAATAAATTTAATTATTTAATATTATTAATTTATTGTAATTAAAAATTTTGAACAGAAACGAAAATTTCTATATATTCAATATTTGAGCAATTCAATATTCAATATTTGAGCAAAAAAATTAGGTCAATAAAACTGATTCAAAATAAAAAGAAATCGAATTGATATTTTATGTCAAAATTTGAACGTTGTCGTTAATAAATGGAAAATTGGCAATTTATAATAGTTTTTTTTTTTTTTTACATCTAATATATAAAATTCTCGTGTCACAGTGTTTGTAACCAAACTCCTCCGAAACGGCTCGACCGATTCTTATGAAAATTTTGTGCATATTTGGTAGGTCTGCGAATCGGTCGTAATCTATTTTTTAAACCCCTAAGTGATAAGGGTGGCCCACCCCTAAATATTTTTTAAAAATTTCTTTGGCAAACCAATGTAGTGGCAACAATGTATTGTTAATGTTTAGTTAAGCAAAATTAGCAACTTTATTATTGTTCTAAGAAAAATAAAGATGGCTGAAATTCCCGTGTCACGATGTTTGTTCTCGATAACTCCGAAACTAACCCTCCGATTTTAACTTTTTTTTTTTTTAAATATGTGTTTTGTTCCAACTTGAGAGACAGGATAGTTTTTATTCAGATTTTTTTTTCGTATTTAATTGCAAAATCGTTTAAAATCTACCATTGAGGAAGTCGCCAATCTTGCAACCCTGAATTTTCGCCAATTTTCCGCCAATTTCTTTAGGGTTGCAATACTGCAATTAGAGGATTCGTAGCTTCATTTTTCGAACAATATACTGACTATTTTATTGCTATTTCGATAATTAATTTTCAGAATTCTTATTTGCACTAATTTCATCGTTGGAGTAAAAGTTTGTTTCCACCACAGACGAAAGATATACCACAATAAAAGGATGGCGCCATGTCACGATGCCTGTATTACATAACCGTAAAATTCTCATGTTCTGAATATTATTGTTTTATGTACTACTTTAAATTTTGTGAAAATTATATTGTGTGAAATTTATATTATTTCTATGAGAAATAAATCAAATGTATGTAAGTATTACCTGATTTGATTATTAATATTTTTTTTTATTTTCTAAGTTTGAATTTGAATTGGAATAAAATATATTGAATGAAAAGTTGTGAATCAAAGCATTGAACTTTTCTATGCTTAAAGTTTGTCAACATGTGTTGTATTTGATTAAGAATTCTAAAATGAAATGTGATCTAACAAGATAATATAATATAGACAATATAATTTTAAAGAAAGATGATAAATTTTCAAGGATTTTTTGAAAAGTGTGAAAATGAAGTAAACTCTGCAATTATTTGATATAATGATAACATTAAAATTTTATAAAAGGTATTATAATAGTTGCAAGTTGAAAATCAAGGACATTTTATTTTAAAAAACTTTTGTTATTTGAAAAACAAAGAATTTGAGTTATAAATTTGAGTGATTTGAATATTGTCGAAGAAAATTGATAAATGGTACTTTTAAGTTGGAAGTTATTTAAAGAAAAACAAATAAATAAGTGTTTATATTAATAAAGGAGAATTTAAAGCTCAATAACATTTTTATGTATGTACATTTGTTTTTATTTATATTTAAAAGTTGGTTTTAATTATTTCTTATTTGAATTTTTATGCATTTTGTATTCATTCAAAACATCACAATAAAAATATTTCTGTTCTAAATGCTTTGAAACTTCATGTAAAAGTTTTCTTTAAATGTATGAAAGGAATAGAACATGGAAATTAACCTAAATTCATAAATTATTTTTATTTTAGTTTTTAAACTAAGAATTTTTGTAAATTTGTAAAAAAAGTTTGTGTCGACAAACTTTAAGCATACAAAAATGTATAAATAATTGAGATATAAATTTGAAAACAGTATATTACCTACATAAGGATATTCCCAGCATAAAAATACCTACTTGCAAAGGAAAAAAAACTATTCATGTTTTATTTATTTTTGAATTATAAAATTTTTGCAACAATATCACATTTTTTTGCAATGTTTATCCATATTTTAAAGAATAAATTGTATAAAGAATAGTTAAAGTTGATATTTTTATGTGAAATTCAAAGGTTTTGAATATATTTAATCAAAACACTTGCAAAAAGGCTAAATATTTTAAATTCAGGTCATTTCATATTAAAAGCCTTTGCAAATAGCAGGAAGTTGTAAAAAAAAAGTTTGTCTAGCAAATTTTAACTTTTTCAAAACAAAGCTCAGAAAATATTTACAGCTTTAAGGAAAAACAAAACTATATTTTTTAATAAATAAGACTATAAACTTGATAATTCAATGGCATTTTAATATATTTACAATATTTTTAAAAGTAATATATCTAATTAAAAGTTGTTTTTAGCTTTTTCTCAGAATGAATTTTATGCTTTTTGTTATCATGTGAAACACCATAACACAAGTAATTTTGATCCAAATGCTACAAAACTTTGTATTTATGTTTTCATAAATATTTACAGGAATAGACCTCTGAAATGATTATAGCTACATAAATATTTTTATTTCCATTGTTAAACTTGGAATTACATGCAAATTTTGGAAGAATTTTGTGTCGACAGCATTTAAACTAGCACAAAATAATAAATAATAAAAATATAAATTTACCAGAGGTCTATTCACTGTAAAATGTTAGTACAAACAAATACAAACTTAGAAATTTAAAAAATATTGATTTGATTTCAGGTTTTGTAACAGTATCAATTTTTGGCCCTTTTTCCCCTTATTTTAGCTTATAAAAATTAAAAAATAATAATAATGAAATTTTTTTTATGTGAAATCATTAGTTTTTAGATACATTCAATCCAAAAATGTGTACAAAAGATAAAAAAATTCCTTCAAAGGTGTTCGTGTACCTTAAACAATCATTTGTATTTTATTGTGAATTTTTTTTTTAAGTCTTTTCTTATTATATTCCGATTTTATTTTAATTGTATTGTATTTTTCAATTATCACTTTCAGTAAACGACCACCAAAAAAAAATCTAACCTCAGAATCCGTGTTTCTCCCATGGGCAGCTGTATGTTGCATGCTCACGTGTTCGAAAACCATCGAATTTATTTATTTCGACGAAAGACAGACTAACAAGAAATATTGTTCATCGCTTAGTTCTTAGTTAAATGAAAGTAATGATTATTAAATAGTATATTACGTAAAATAATTATAAAACTGTCTTAAAAATCAACATTATCTACCTCATCCATTAAGTTAATAAAATTAAACATTTTCTTTTCGTTGAAACTTAATTTGATCTTTTCATCATTCTTTACCAATCACTTCCTTAACAATACCAATTATAGTATCTAATAATTGAACGAAATACAAGAAAGCCACAGCAACGCGTGGCCGGGTCTTCTAGTAACGTAATAAAATTCCCGATCCGTCATTCATAAAAACTTCAGACTACTAGAACAGTTCTGTGCAGCTTATGATTTAAAAAATTGATGTTAAGAATTATAATAAATTCATAAGCCAGAAAGTCCTTAAATGGAAAAGTTGAAGATGTCAAGGTGTGTTTAAGTAAATGTGAATGCAGTGTAGCATGGTCAAATCGAATTATCTGTTATGACCCTGCTTTTCTAGATCTTTTTTTTTGCTATTCTTTTTTAAGTTAAAGTCCTGTCATACTCAAAAACACTAATATAAAAATCTATGCATTTTTATTAAGAAAAATTTAAATCTGTTTTCATATTATAAAATATATTACTGCAAAAATATTTTGAAACTCAAAATGTATATATTAGTCGTTTGTAGATACATTATTCAGCAGTAGATAGGCATGATAAATCCGTCGACTGGAAAATCCTTTTGTTGAATTCGAGAAGTTTTAGCAGATTTTTCATATGCCACAATAGATTTGGTTTGTGGCTCTACTATCATTAGACCAGGACCTACAGTTTAGAGTATATTCCGAACCACTAACAAATATCCATGCCACCGCCAGGTTCGAACCTGAAGTCTGTGGTACCAATGTCCAGAGAGCTAGCCAATTAGCCATCCAGCCTCACTACCTTAGGATTTGCATGTTACAGATTGTAGTGACAAAATGTGGATAAATTGCCTTAATTTTCTATATATTTGCCATTATAGTGACAATTTTTTCTAATGCAGCTAGCAATACAAAGACAGTTATTTTCACGCCATAAGCAAGGGCTTCACTACTAGAGGGCATATGTAGCTTGAATATATGCTACGAACGCGTGTAACACAACCTCACAAAGTTCTACGATCATATGAGGCCGGGTTTAAAGTGGATTCCAAACCACTACAAACATTAATGGTATCGTCGGGACTCGAACCCGAAACCTGTGGTATCGGGCGCAAGAACGCTAGCACCTCGCCCATCAGCCCCACTTACAAATAACTTCACATCAAAACAATTTTTACTTTAAAAAAAAACAACACAATATGTACCATTGTAAATATACAATTAAAATAAAAAAAAGCAACTGCCCAAAATATATTCGATCAATAATCAAGCAGAGTTCGAATAGAAAATATTCCCTAGTATTCTAGTAATTTTTTCTATGATATGCAATTGCAAATGTCAAAACAATGTTACTTCTTTCAAAAAATTGTTTTCTGCTTTTTTTTATTCTACTGTAAGTGCTGATTAAGTCTAGTGCTGATCTAGTGAAGTGTCGTCAGATGTTTTTGAAAAGATGTATCAAAAGATATCAGAGTCATTCTCAATGCATTTCTTAGTAAACAATACATAGTATCCCAGAAGTTATTCAATTCCTTCTATTAGTTCGCACTCTCCCTACATATATCTTGTTCAAATTTTAAATCGTTCATAAAATACTTTTTATTTAGCCACTCAAGTTCAAATACATTTTTTGAACTTGTAGTGGATGACACTGGATGTTAATACAGTTTTTTCAAATATTAATTAATTCATTAATTTTAGCTTATATGGGAGAAAAATTGTGATTTTGTCAAATGTATTTACATATT